>JAQFYZ010001213.1:0-26111 GCA_034695085.1 Cylindroiulus punctatus | reverse complement strand
CAGTGTCCGTCGCCAGTGGCGCACCAGTGTCCGTCGCCAGTGGCGCACCAGTGTCCGTCGCCAGTGGCGCACCAGTGTCCGTCGCCAGTGGCGCACCAGTGGCGCACCAGTGTCCGTCGCCAGTGCACACGGTTGTATGCATTTATTTTCATAACAATTAATTCATTGTTGTTAATCTTTTGTTGGTTTCTTTTTCTCTTTAATAGTAGACACGTTACTGGACACCAGCTGGCCTCCATGACATGTAGAGGATCAACGCAGCACATCACCTCAACGAGGATCAACTTTGCAGTCAGCGACTCACATATGTTATGGTTGTATGCATTCATTTCCAGAACACTATTTTTCACTGCTGTTAATCTTTTTTTACTTCAACAGACAAATTTCCAGACATCAGCTAGACAGTGATGCATCCAACGAGGGACTGACAAGCGACAAGTGCACCAACGATAAACCGGTTACAAAACTGCAGTGGTTGTGTTGTGTTTGTCTGTGCATGCATACATGGCCCTCTTTCCCATAAGCGTTGAAATTTGTATTGACCACCTGGTTTGAATCTGGACAGTAAGCGGGACACTTAGGCGCCCGTGTCCACCCTTACTGTCCATCCCGAGGTCCTAATTTGGCCCTTTCGTTTTCAGTCATTGTTGTATTTATATTCGAAGTGGGGTCTCCTCGATGAGCCGGGGAGTGCCTTTTGACCCCTCGGTTACTGAGGGCAGGAATAGGCCAAGAGTGGCCCTATGTTTCATGTCAAATTTATTGGTTGTAACTCTGGTGGGCTATTGACTGGTGTCGTGACCTTGGTGGGAGTGGTCGTGGTCTTGGCGGGACCTATGGGTGGGATCATGACCTTGGTGGGTTACATATTTGCATTCGATTTGCATTTACATAGATTTCTTTATTCACTGGGATTTCGTTATATGATAATCTTGTTTTATGCTTCTGTTCATGTTTTGTGATCCTGGTGAACCATTTTCAAGTTCGAAATTGCCGCCGTTTTATGATTAGTCAGCTTCAACGAGCTTATTGGTCAGCTTAGTTTTGCGACACTACAGCTACGAAGCCCCATAGCCCACCAGGGGGCGAAGCACATGAAAATCCGTTGTCGTTTGGCGCATGGAACATGGTGCATGGGTCGTCTGCAGCAACAGTCTGCTTCAGAATGTCGTGAGTTTGTGCCATGGTTGAAATACAGTTATGGCTTTAAATATTATAAAATCCGTAAATACTACGTCCATAATTGCGAATAATCATTCGTTTTGTAGGGTAATAGGCTATTCGTATCAATCTGTAACTCGCCAAACTCATTCAAAGTTGGTAAAGCGCTGGAAACTGGTTGCAGAACATTTGGGTATGTTCACTTGTTTCTATGCTTGTTTGAATCGCATGTGAGACCTGAAAGACTTGTGGGATTCATTGAAAAACAAGGGTGACCAGTAGACAAATTGTGTTATGAATATGTGTTCTCCTTAGATTTGTCAGAAGAGGAATGTAGAAGAATTGTCTTGGGCAATAGGAGTGCACAAACCATGAGTGATCATGTCTTGGAGAGAATAGCTACTGTTTTCAAGGAAATACAGATTCCTCCAAAGCAACTCGTTGAAAGCCCTGTGATTTTCGGTTATTCTCCGGTTGTAGTTGAGCAGAGGTACTTCTGCCTAAAGGAACTCGGACTGCAACCTGTTAGTGTACCAGAAATCTTAAGGTGTGTTTCAGCTTATTTCCAATACATTCAGTTTGCCGTGTACGTGTATGGAATGTGAGAGTGCAATGCGATTTGTTTTCCACAGATACCCAACTTTAATGAAACGAAATGCGTTTGACTTGAAGTGGATGAACTTGCTTGCAGCTGACGTTGATCCACTGGACCATTTGCTTAGCCAGCTGCCCTCTTTGGACCTTAGCTTCTTGAAGAAACATCCGGCGATACGAAACATGTCACTGCTCCATATGCGGCAGGTTGTTCTGTTGGAGTTCCTTTCCCAAAGATTGGCTTGGAAGAAAAGTGAAATAATGGAGCTTCTGGAAAACTACTCTGTTTTGCGCAACCGGAGCATTTATTCGCATCGCGCTGCTGTTAAACTCTTAGTAGATACCATGAACATCAGCACCAGTAAGGTAAGGAGAATCCCATTATCGTTTTATGGGGATTAATGAGCCCTGGAATCATTTTCATCGTTATGGAACGTTGTAGATGGTCCTTGCACCTTTTTTCTACACATTACATAACAAATTCCAATTCCAATACTTGCAGTTGTTGCAGAGTCGATATCTGTTAACGATCCAGCCAAACAACGTCGAAAAGCTTCTCGCGAATTTTACAGACTTAGGAGGCCAATCTATAACGAGCTTAGTTGAGAAGTATCCAAAGCTACTCTTCGTTCCTGCAGACCGAATCATGAAGACCAATAAGTATCTTAGACAATTGGGAATAACTGATAAGCAGATTGCAAACTGCTGGACGATATATTTTTTGCCAACAGCAACTGTTCAGGAACGCTTGAACGAGATATTAACAGCATCGCCGTGTGACATACTAGTGCAGCATCCGCAGATTCTTTCCTTCGTCTGCCACTTTAACAGGGCCAAGTCGAAGTTCCAGTCGCAAGATATTGCCAGCGAATTATATGAGGTCACCCGCAACGTTCAAGACGTTTGCACCCGCAAAGGAAATATTTCATTCCTTTCCAAGCATTTCAACACTACCACGGATTGGATTAGGGTGCAACTGACAAGGCACCCTCGTCTATCTCTGAATGCTACACATAATTGCAGGAACATTGTGAATTATCTCATCGAGCAAGGATTTAGCACGCTGCAAATTGAAAACGCATTGCATATTGTGCTCTACAGCATTGACACCATTCAAATGAACTTGGCTGCACTTCCTCTACACAAAGCCATCGAAGAATTTGGCGACTGGAAAACTCATCCGTACATTTTGCAATTGCTGTTATATGAGATGGAAAAAAGAAACCTCTCTAGCAGCTTTTTGACATCGTCAGATTCTATAGAATGGGACAATGACTCTCAAAAAGCTGAATTCCTGGAGACAAACCAGTCCAATACATCCCAGATGGCAAGTGAAGGCTATAACAACACGAGCTTGAATTACTGGGAAATTGAAGAAAATTCAGTCGGTCAACCTGAGAGTGAAAGTTATGCTGACGTTCCCTGGGACTGAACAAGAATTATTTCGTAGTTTGGTTGTACATGCTAGTCAATGAAAAATAAGACCAATATATCCCACTTTATGTAAATATAGTTTCAAATTGAACTGAAAGTAAAGTCAATTTGATATCGCATACATTGTACATAATACTGTTTTTGATACTATGTTATTTTTGGCAAGTTTTTGAGTTGCATTTTGCATCACCTTGCAGGGTGCCACGAAATCTGTCGGTATGGTATTTTCACATAATATTCTACAAATGTTTACAAATTAGTTTTTTGAGAACAAAACAATGCTTGTATGTTTCTGATTTTTCTCATTTCATCGTGCATTTTATTTATTATACTGCACAAACGTTGGTACAAATGTGGCCTTAAAACAATTATAGAAGCGCTATGTTTATTATAATGACTAATTTTGTAATAAATATTTGGATAACATCCATCATCTGTAGTTGTTTGAAAAGATTCCCCCAGAAACTTTTGGTAAGTCGTGGTGTGGGAATTGTTTTGAGAAACACAATTGACCCAAGACACTTTCCAGACACGGGGTGCTTAATTTTTCTCAAATTCGGCGGGATAAGAAATTTGTCACTTTATATAAACTTGTCGAGGTAATTTATGAACGGTCTGCTAATTACGTAATGCCGAATTCTTTCTTTTATGAGTGACCCTTACCAAGATATTCGTGTTAAAGCTGATACTTAGAGCGCTGTAGTAAAAGCGATTCAGAATGTATTTAATCCCAAATACATCGTCTGGCCCGATATCGATCAGTTGTTTTGAATTGCTGTAGGCTAGTGTTGTTTCTTTGCAAATCGTTGTTAGTATTGTTAAAATTAATTAAAATGTTTCGAACTGGATATCGATTAAGTAAACTATCCAAGTCGGTGGCGTCGTTGGAGCAAAATCTGATCGGAATACATAGGTAAGTTTGAAGTATTTTTGGCCTACTTTCACTCTCAATTTATTTCCGTGACACGAATGACGTCCTGTTCTGGTAATTGCGACGTAGATGAGAGTGCATCTGTATATTCATGTATTCTACATTACTTGTAGAATTGAGAAATACGAGTTTGGGGATGCTTGTACGTGCAACTGGCTATATCACTGGATTTGGCACCAAATGTTGAACTTCATGTTGCATGTTGAAACTATGCATGTTGCCCTAGTTATTGCCTTAGCTATTTTTTTTAAAAGGAAACAAACTGCGATTGTTTTATTTTTTAAACCCTCTGTTGCATGTGCTTTTTGGGGGAATTTCATGCTTACCATCTTTGGGAAGGTATGCTTGTTCTTACTGAAAGATTGTAGTTTGTTTACCATTCTAGAGTTTGTTGATCAATAAAGTCTACAGCAAGTGTTTTTCGAAGATTAGACCAGATGATTAGCAGCACCACTTTATAAAAAAATGTAATTGGCATATCTAGTGCGTTGCCCGTCTCTGTTATCTTTTAGTAGAAACTTTTGATCAGAGTACATGTACGATAAAGCGAAATCGCTGCCAGTGCACTTTTGGTCTATGGCGCTAATCAATTTTATATTTAAATATGATATGAATGGAAAATTGTGGACTCTACATTTCCAGCCTCACTAGGATTTCGAGATTTCATTGAAAGATTAGATTTAGCAGAGAAAATTGCCTTGCATCCCATATCACCCATGGCTAAATTAATGGACCTAATTTTCCAGATAAAAGAGATGTGCCCTTCATTAATTGATGTAAGAATGTTCTTTAATAGATGACCAGGGTACACCATTTAGAAATGGGGGTGTTCAATTTCATGGTCAATATCTTGATATCATGTTATACCGTACTCATGCATGTTTGGTTTGCTGTCATTCTTTTCGCAAATTGGTCCCAGTTTGAACATTGGAATTGCTTGCTTTGCTTTGATTTGCCTTATTTTCGTTAGTTTTAATAGTAACGTCATTCTGCTACAGGGTAATGGTTACCATAATGTAAAATAAAATATCGCCAGGGAAGATCTTTGAATAAAATTAACCACATAGTGATATTTTAATCACAACTGCGCAACACTAATAATTATAAGATATTTCAAGGCAGCACGTAATAGTTAATAAAAACGCCGTATTCGTTTAATATTTTAATTGGCACAGGCCGGAGAAGTATTTGAACAACCCTGCCTCGAATAGACCTACTGAAAGATCTTCTGTGTACACATGACACATAGCTGAACTATAAATTTCATCCGGCATGATAAATAAGCCTAAGCATGTTTTTGGGACCAGACTTTCACACCCAAGAGTATATTAGTCTGTGCTTGAAACTTCTTCAAGTTTAAACATGTTTGGCATTGCGCCAAATCAGTTATTTTTGAGGGCTTAGTTGAATGACCAAAGAGTCACTAGGACGTCTCAAGTTGATGTCTGTCGAACATCAAAACAGCCAACATGTTCTTTGAAGATCCCAGCAGTTATTTTTGGCATTGTAAATGCGTGTTTCTGTACTGTTGCTTATGCCAAATAAGTGTTGTGTATGGATATGCATGTCCTCAGAGAAGGTATTCACTGCCAGAATTCCAATACTTGGACTCAGTGGTGGCGGCCCTACATGCATCTGGCAGTAAATTTTGGTAACCCCAGAACCTATTTTGAGCTGAATGTCGTGCACTATAATATTATGAGTAGGACATATTTGCATGCATCAAGGGTGATGGTAGCAATTAGGAGAAAGTGCATCCCTGTTGGATTATTAATTGAGCAGCATACATGTACTGGTTGTGGCCTCAAACGCAATAGGAATTTCCAAAATATTTATTTCATTCCTTTTTTTTTGCAGCAAACACCGTAGTACAGCAGCTGCAGTAAAAGAAGCCAAAGATGAAAAAAGTGCGCCAAAGACCGAGAAAAAGGCAGTGGTATGATTTTATGACTCAGACTTTTTTGCTATAAAGGTCAACAAATTAGTTTGCATTACACACTTGTACAACAAGGATGAAATTATGCAGGAAATCACAAGAAGCCTATTTAGGATATAATTTTGCAAATATGAATTAGATGGATGTGAATTATGCATATTAAGCGCATGTGAAGCAAGTTCTTGATTTTTTTAGGAGTCGAAGTCATTTGCCATGAATATCTTCAGTGGAAATATCGTCACTGACCAAGTTCTACCGTATCCAAATTGTATGACTGCACTTCTTACATTTTAATTTGTCATTAAAATGATTTGTGCTATCGGTCTAGAGTAAAATGACTCTTTCAATGTTTCAGTCCTTAGTAACGATCAGAAGGAAACACTTTCTATGCTCATACCTCCATCCCAGAAATTTTTTAAGGTTGGTATTAGTGTCCACTGTTTATTTCGTTTATTCGTCCACAGATTTGTTTAAAAATTTGCATTTGCATTTCTAATTTAGGAAGTAAACAACCCGGCTAAAAATGACGAATTGGAAACTGTTGAGCCGAGCACACTTGAAGGTCTGAAGGAACTTGGGGCATTTGGGCTTCAAGTCCCCCAAGAATTTGGCGGTGTTGGGTTAAACAACACTCAGTATGCAAGAGCTGTACAAATTGTTGGCGAAGGACTGGATATGGGTGTTGGCATTGTTCTTGGTGCCCACCAGGTAATATTGCTGTGGAAACCTGCACATATTTTCGAACGTTTGATTGTAGTATTTTGCCAATGGTAGATTACTGATTCTTGTTAATTTATCTTGTAGTCTATTGGCTTTAAAGGAATTTTGCTTTATGGGAATGATGCACAGAAGCAAAAGTATTTGCCTAAAGTTGCCACCGGAGAACACATTGCGGCTTTCTGCTTGACAGAGCCATCTAGCGGTTCTGATGCTGCTGTTCGTAATTATTTTCATAATTAGTGAAATCTTTTGTTTTAGATTAGCTTAAATTTGACAGGTAAGCATATCAACTGTTGGTAATTATTGCAGTCCATTAGGACGCGAGCTGTACTGTCCAATGATGGCAAACATTATATCTTAAATGGGAGTAAAATTTGGATCAGCAATGGAGGAACTGCAGAAATAATGACCGTTTTTGCACAAGTTAGTATAGTTAACTAGTTTGACCAACAAATGCATAACTCGGCATAATGCGTTTTGTAACTCTATCAACAGACTCAAGTTACTGATAGCAATGGCAATGCCCGTGATAAAGTTACTGCTTTTATCGTCGAGCGTTCATTCGGTGGGGTTACAAATGGTCCTCCAGAGAAAAAGATGGGCATCAAGGCCTCTAATACTGCTGAAATTTATTATGATAATGTGAAAGTTCCCGTTGAAAATGTATTGGGAGGTGTTGGCGAAGGTTTTAAGGTAAATTCTCTCGTTTTTAATATTTTTCTGACTGAATTCTTAGGCAGTATCTAAAAAGTACCATGGCAACTAAATATACTAGACTATTAATTTATAAAGTCTTGTAATATCTTGCCTTAATTTTCCAAGGTTGCCATGAATATTCTAAACAACGGACGATTTGGTATGGCAGCAGCATTGTCTGGCATCATGAAATCTTGCATCGCCAAAGCCATAGAGCACGCCACCACAAGAACTCAATTTGGACAGAAAATCGACAAATTTGGTGCGATTCAAGAAAAGATAGCTCGAATGTCCATGCATCATTATGTCACTGAGGTAATTTGACTGTAATGTTGCCCTGGAAAATGGGCGGTTTATTTTTTTGATAACCACCACTGTTGTTTCTGCTTAGTCAATGGCGTTCATGATCGCTGGTAACATGGACCTTGGCGCAACAGATTATCACGTAGAAGCAGCCATCAGTAAAATATTTGGCTCAGAAGCGGCCTGGTTTGTAGTCGATGAAGCAATTCAAATTCTTGGAGGAATGGGTTTCATGAAGGAATGTGGGCTGGAAAGAGTCATGAGAGACATGCGAATTTTCCGAATCTTTGAAGGAACGAACGATATTTTGCGGCTGTTTGTAGCTTTAATGGGTACGACAGTGGACAGAATTAATGTTACAACTAGTCAGATCAGTTTCTTTATACGTGTCACATTTAAATAGGCTGTATTAACTGTGTGTTCTTGGTTTTCTTCAGGCATTCAGTATGCCGGTGGCCATCTTCAAGAGTTGCAGAGGGCGTTGAAGAATCCAACTTCTAACATGGGTGTCATTCTTGAGGAAGGGGCTAAACGAGCGAAAAGGATTGTCGGGCTGAGCTCAGTGCCATCACTTTCGGAGCACGTTCACCCAAGATTGTCCACATCTGCCAACTTGGTGAGTAATGCGATTCGTCTACATAAAAAACTGAATTTATGTTGTTGACCTTATCCACTGATATTCGGACAGGCCACGAAGTCAGTGGAGCAATTTGGTGCATCTGTTGAGCAGGTTCTAATGAAGTTTGGAAAACGCGTTGTTGGTGAGTGTCTTTAGCACTTGCACTGTTTTATTTTCATAAATTAAATTGCACGTATTACCTCTGCTTTTTTTTCTACAGAGGAGCAATATTTGCTCAACAGGTTGGCAAATTCTGCAATTGACATTTATGCTATGACGGCTGTATTGTCCCGTGCATCTCAATCACTTGCCAACAATGCACGATCAGCAGCACACGAAGAGATGCTCACCAACATATGGTGCTCTGAAGTGAGTAATTTTATTGAATATCGTCTTTTAACTTTAGCCTTCTTCCAAAAGTACATGCTACTGAACCATATTTGCCATACAGATAGTGAATTCGTTATTTCGTAATTTATCTAAATTTGGCTTTCCTCGATAGGCCGCAGAACGTGTTCAGCAATCACTGTCAGTTTTGAAGTCGCCAGTCCATCTAAACAACTTTCGCGATATGACAAAGGTAGCTGCTGATGTCTGTGAAAATGGAGGTATCGTCTGTGAAAACCCACTAGGGGTGTAATTTCCATCACATTCACTATAAAGTAAGTGTTTAAAAATGACATATAGGCATTTGCCAATAACTGGCAGAATCATGGTATGGTACAGTGCGTACAAGCAGAACAAGTGGAGTGAACTAACCACAATGGATTGCAGTTACTACTTATAGTCACTTTAAAAATTGGGTTATCATAAGAAAAAAGGTTTTCATACAATTCCTAATTTACTAATCATAAATTCAGAAATGTGGTGTAAGTCATGTTTTTTCTTTTTTTTTGAGTTACGTGCAAAAATGAATTCTACAGATGTCAAACTGTTGTAAGAAAATGTGCAACATGTTAAAGCTTTTATACACCGGTGACAGAAGATGGCAATAGTTTAAAAGGTACATTGGAATAGCTGCATTGTTTATAGGTTACAGCAGGTTTTTTCTCTCAAAACAAGGAAAATGTGATTTACACTGTCCCTTTCACCTCTTCATATGTCAACAAAGCTATTTATTTAAATTATCTTAAAATTTACGAATTTTTTGGAATGATCACCTTTTTTATTTAAGTATGCAAATTCATGAGCTTGGGAACCTTCAATTGGGCATTTTACCAGTCCAAACCCAATTCGTATTATATACGAATAAAACAAATACACTTGCTGTTACAGACCACCTGAAGTAGGGATGGTATATAACCAACTTACAAATAAAAAATGCACAAGTTAAAATTTTGTTCCACCATTAGGGATGGTAAACAGTTTTATCTGCATTGAAAAGTTAGATAAATAGTAAATTAGTAATGCAAGAGTCAGTCTGGCTTGTCATAGACCTTGAATATGATTATGAGAAAATAAAATAAAAAATATATTTCAATATACTAGTTCCGTACACTTCTTTATATCCGAACCTACCCTGTATTTTTTAAGTTCTTTGCAAAACATTATTGCAGAGTTCGGGTACATATGTTTTTCTATCAGATTTAGTTCAGAATCTTGTGTTTTTGCAATTCGTTTTCAATTTAAAGGATTAGGTGTAATTTAGAGAAATGGCTTGGGGAAAAAATCATCAACTGATATTATGCATGCTTGCGTTTATTCAATGAATACCTCGATCTGCAGATTGTTTATCAATAATTGGGCGTTTTTTTTGTTTTGTTTCCATTTCTTCAAATTACATCTTATCTTTTCAACTCTGGGAAACTACTTGCTAAAAAGGTCGAGATAAATTTCACACAACAAGATTTGGAAATTATGCATGGAATTTCAGAATTTCAATTTGAGATTTTGGATTTCTACCTGTTGAGGTTTTAAAACGTGTTCAATCATGAAAAAAACAGCTCATCGATAGGTGACACGCCATTGGTCAGCGGTCAAATGTGATTACCAATGGGCAATGGCTGCTTTATGGCACTTCTTCTTGACCCCAATAATGCGGTGAATTTTGCTTCTTTCACTAGTTTTCTAGTTTAGATAGTTTCAACAACGAATTTCTAATTCTCAATCACCAATTTCGTCGTTATTTTCTCCATGCATCGAGCACTTCATATGTGTATTTTATGAACCGTCCAGATTTGATCATGACGCTGCTTCCAACGGACGTGTGAGTAAAACAAATATCAGCTGATAGAATTGGCTGGTTTTCTATTTGTTTTGTTTGCTGTAAAAAATCGTTGCGTACGATGCTTGGTGACATGAATAGAAATTAGGAGACAATTTTCGTTTCGCCATTTTTCTAAGGCCACCTCCATTTGGACTAAGTTGTGAGTATCTTTTCCGCACGGTTTAAAATTGCTCCTAAAATAGGATTGCATGGTACCAAGTATACGCTGGATAGGGGTTCGTCAGAAGACCTTGGTAACAAGAATTGTCTTTTTGACCAGAGGCCCAGGGCCTCGTTTTGACTAAACATGCTTGCGAAGCCCAGAATGTACGTAGGTTTATGACTAAGCTATTTATAGCCTTCCCAACTGCCCTAGAACTCTGAAAATTCCTTCAAGCTCATTTGAAAGTTGATAGGCCTACTTTGCATCTATATGCGCATAAAACGAAGGTCCCCTGCCCACCATGACAGTTGAATTATCAAAAGCAGACCCCCCTCCAGATTCATCGAGTTATCAGCATATGCTTTTGGCACATCGTTTACGAAACCCTTATCAGCGAATGTATGCCAGGCCAGAGGCTGTGTGAAGCTTATCAGTCACATGGGATCACAACAGCTGGATCAGCTGTATGCTAATGAACTAGACGAAGCTAGTTTTCAGGGGTCATGCACAAATGAAATCAGTGGAATTTCGATTTTTTGAGGGGTACTCGGACAATGGTAATTTAGTAGAGCACCATGGGTACTGAGCTTTTCCTACCTAGGCCGTATTTTATGTAATTTATTTAACTTTGAATTGTTTAATACCCTTAATTCATGGCTTATACTCACTTACAGTGTAAATCATGAGGGGTATTAAATAACACAGTACGTACTCTATTGTCTTTATACCGGCCGGTTATAGTTAGGAAAAGAGCATTTATTATCAGTAATGCAAAATATATCCATAATAAACCGACAAATTAGAAGGGGAATTCCCTAAATTTGATATATGCAACATGTGCCAGTAAAGGCTACTGAAGATTATACAGCATTTACATCACTTTCCCATGATCATGCCATGATTATACTGAACCCCAGCAAATACTTTCGTTTCTTCTGATTGTATGATCATCTGCACTGCACTGAAAAAGAAAAGTTGTAAAACATGTTACCCTTTGTAACACACTATTCTATTTTTAGCGCGACTGACCTTATAGCCCCAAAGACAGTAGTGAATGACCTGTGACGTCTTATGACCTTACGCTGTCACGCCATGTGCAAGCTAAAAGTATACTTGAGATTTGAGGGTTAATTCCTCAGGGTTGTCCCTACATTCCCTTTTTAGATACCAGTAACAATTAGTGGACTCATTTGTGGTAAGCCAAAGTAGCCATCCACAGGCTGATCCACAACTAGCCACTCAAGGGTACATTCCTTGTATTCCCCAATCCAGTCCATGGGTGTGATAAAATAGGGCACTCAAAAGCCACTGATCAAACGTTGAAGATTGAAGACAGGGCCTCTGCCCTGTTGAAGATAAGCAGTTCTACAGGTGATGTGTATACAGTAGTTACTGGATTTTCTGACATTTACTGTTTTTGGTCAGATCATAGTCTGGCATTTCTCTTGAAACATTTTACATTATTTGTGGTTCGTTACATATTGTCTTGCATCAGTTGATCCACAAGCAAATGTGGTACCATCTCTGTATGAATGCCTTATGACTTTAGAATGAAGGCCTGACTCCTGTCATATTTTCGTTTTGATGTGATTTTCAGTTTAGTATCCCTTCTGTTGAAGAAATGATTCATTTTTTTGGTTGGTCACCCAAAATTTTTCAGTTCTCCACTTGGGTTACATATCCAAAGTTTGCCACATCCATTCTCTATGTTTCTCACTTTTGCAAATTCATCATTTGCATGACAATGATGCAAGTTTGTTAGATTCTGCTAATGTGAGCTGGCCCTCTATTCTATATAATTTCAAATGCATTCATTGTACAGCAACATTCAAAACGGGTTTAGCTGAATCAGATACTCAAGAATATTGACAGTTGTAGCCTATGTTTTGACACGAAAAAGTAGCCTGTTGACACTGTAGAACAAATTGGAGAGATCCACTCTAGCCAAACTAAATTTCTAATTGGTCTCAAGGGCATGACATGAAGGAGACATTCGTCCTTGTAATTGATCATTTCATCAGCCATGTAAATAAATGCTTTCGTTAGCATTAATTGTTATGTTTTGATGGTGCTTGTCGTAAGGTCAGTCATGACAAATCGGAAAAATTAATAGAATTGGTAGTTTATTAGGATGTTTGCCTAATTGCTTCCCTGCCCCCATTTCTAATTTGCTGGCAGTGTTTGCGCTGCGTACTGATAATAACTTCGAGATTTTTTTCCTACCTACATGTACATGTACATTGATTTTGAAAATTTTAAATTATTTAAACCCCCTCATGATTTACATTTTTGATTACATTTTCATTTTCATCATTTTCAGTCCATGGTTGTGAAAGAGGTAAAGCGGCGAGAAGTCGATGCAACTCGGGCAGGCAGCACGTTTGGATCATGGCACTTTTGCAGTGCTTGCGATTCCCTCATCGCTGACCTTCTATGCTGATGAACAAGCTAGCCATAAGCAAGTTATTAGCCTGTACAATATATACGGCCGTCCTATCTACTTTAAAGGTAAACGCAATTTGTTTTCTGGTCTTGCATTGTTGATAGATAATTGTGCGCAATAAGCAATATCGACTGTTCTGATTTACAGTTTACTGCAATGCGTCGAGGAAATATGTCGTGTTTGATGCCCATGGTTCGATTAAATCTGAATGTTACATAGAAATGTGAGTCATCTTGATTGCTTTGTCACTCGGAATATTTGGTTAATGGTGAAGCAGTAGTGCGTTCCCCACTCATCAGATATTAAAGGCAGTCAAGGCAGTGTGTAATACCCTACAATCAGTATGTGAGTTATGGTAGGGGGGGTAATCCATTAACCCAATCTAATCGGTTACTGTCATCCCAATAGGGTGGACACCATCATTATTGTATAACTGAATTTGTCGCTGTTTAAGGCTGTCCTTTGGAAGAGAATTCCAACGCCTGATGGCATGCGAAAAAATAATACCAATTGCATGTATCCGGAAAGGTTTGGAGTTCCAAAAGTGGATTAGAATGACAGTTTCTACCACCTTGGTGGTTTGTTTTGAAGCTTCCCTCCACCAAATTACAATTTTGCAAAAAAGACCCATGCAACCCTGTCATGATCAGAATCCCTGGATCATTTGGGTAACTTTTTCGTGTTGCTGGTACTTTCCAGTGAGAAATCTAATTTTCTCTAGTTGAGATTGTCTTGGTGTGTTATTGTCTCATTGTTCTAGGATAGCCTATTACGTTTTGACAGCACATATTTCACTAATGCATATGTTCAGAACAAATTGTTTCCCAATCTCGTAGCACTTCAAGATAATACATGTATGTGCATACACGTGTATGTCGATTTTTTAGTGTGGATTGTAAAATTCCAATCAACGGAATGGTTTCCATACAATTCTATGTTCTTAATCTGTTTTTTAATTTACAGTTGGATTCAGCACCGTGCCATTTCTCCAGCTAATTATGGTGTCGTCGACAAATTTCGCATTCAGGTGTTTTCACGTGGTGATAACAAACTGATAGGTAGAGGGGAGGTCACTGCAACTCTGTTAGCAAATAAGCCAGATGAAGATGCGAATGAATTTGAGCAGATGGGCCCACCTTCGCTGCCTCATGTTGGGACTCAACAATATAGCTTTGGCGTACCCAGTCAAGCAGGTTGGTTTAAATGCTATTTTTTCAGCATTGTGCATCTTCCTCAAAGAAAACTAGAAGTTTTAATTGTGTGAACTGTTTACAAAGATCTTATATAAGTTCTCAGCTTTACAATCCCATACATGTGTTCTGTTAGTCAGTATTTACAGATTAGATTGTCTTTTATATTTAGCTGGTGGAACAAGGTCAAATTTACGTGTAGTTGTTCTAGCATTGGCTGCCATGTTTTGCATCGCTGCCCTCATGTTGCCAACGGATGGTGTTGATGAGAGCAGCTTGGTACCATCACATCTCCATCTAACTGTTAATCAGAAGATCGGTTTCTCATTCGCTCTAGGTAATTAATGCACGTTTTGTTTTCGAAACATTGTGTTCCAATAGGAATTAACTATAATCTAACAACTAGTCCTATATAATTTCATGAAAATCAATTGTGATGACTGATTTTAATCAGTTATAAACTAGAACTAAAACTTAAGTTTGTTTTAAGGCAGTTGTTTTCAGGGGCCTAATTATTTATATCCATTTTTTCTAGGCCTTTTTGCAATGGCAATTCTGAGATAATGATTCACAGGATGTTAATGCATTTTAAATTGTTTTACTGGTATACAGAATTGCTCGACATTTCAGAATGCCGAGATTTAAGCGTCGGTGTAGCTACATTGTCCTCACGTGCAGTTGATGTGTGGCTGCTGATGTAAATTAACTATTTTAAAATCCTTGTACAATAGCAGAGGAATTATGCACAATGATTCCGAAATTCTCAATGTTAAAGAAAGATATTTTACGCAAAGTGAGCTTCTGCGTAGCAGTTGGTGCTTTGTCATATAGTACCTTTTTTATGGCGCCTTTTCTTTTATAAAATTCTTATGTTTGGCATCTCAAGATGCGCTGCTTTATTGGCTGACACCACATTACAACTTCTGCAAACAATTGTAAAAATTTTAATAATGTATTAAATTTATTGGCTTGATATCTCTGATCTTTTTTTTCCAAATGGATAGGTTGAGTAAATAATGTTTGCCTGAAACCAAGCATGTCAGAAAACATTTTTTAGCTTCTACCTTGATGGAATGCAGTTAGGGTGAGTTGTATGACTTTCAAGTACATGTGTGTGTCTCTATGAAACGATCTTTAATATTCACCACTATTTTTTTATAGCTGTAGAAAATGCTGTTTTTTAATTTATGAGGTAAGCATTGCTTTTCCATGTTTGACAAAGTTTTTAGTTTTGTGGAGCTTCCACATTATTGGAGATTATTTTACAAAACATCTTTTTATAGGTCCTGGCAAAATTACTAAAAACTACCTCAATGGATTCCCCCATCCCCCCAGATTCCCTCATCAATACTGGTAAGAATACATTTTCATGATTTTTATCTCATGAAAGTTTTCTTTAGTTTTCTCGCATCAATTAGTTTTACTGACGTCATTTCATGTGCTTAGACGGGCCCACCTCCCTTTCCACATACACCTTTATGAAACAAGATGAATAAATGACGACCCTACATGACAATACTGTCAATGTTATCAAATATGGGGAGTAATATGTATGAGGGGCTCAGTACTGATGGATTAATGTTCCATTCTGATTACTGACCATTATACGAATACTGTCATCATAGAAATATTGACAGTGTAGGGGTGGCATTAAACAATTGAAATGACTCATCTAATAAAAAAACTCAGTGTTTAGCCAAATTCACTTCATTACTAGAAAGATTTTTATTCTAACAATTGTAACGTCACAAGCATGTAAGAGTGTATGTACCTTCAACGGACCATCCATAAACTGTCCAGAAATGATGGCTGGGACCCACTCTACCCTGTTTCCCCCCCCCCCCCCCAAAATACTTCCTCTACCCTGTCTTTTCCCCCACAATATTTCAACCACTTAATCAGATAGGCCACCATTTTCATCTTCATTTATGAAATGTGAATTATATTGATTTAGAAAAATGGAATGAAAACAAATGATGCAAATGTAGAGTGCAGGAATGACTTTCTTAACTAATGCACATAAACTGTAACAAATGGGCATTTGACTTGAATGAGCTACAACATGTTTAGGTGAAGGTTACCGATTATCCATTATCTGGTATGAATGAATAAATCGATAACCATCCTTTCACAAAATCAAATTTTCGTAATTAAATCAGGGTGTCTGGCCATCTGGAAAGGTCATGGAAATTGGCAAATATGTCTGGAAATACTATTTCCATATAATTTCCACGTGTAATACTTTTGGAAAAAAAAATTCGCCTATGGCGTTTTCTTTTCATATTATTAACTTTATTATTTAACACTGTTAAGCTGGTATGACATGGGGTATACAATCCTGAAAGTGTACAACTTTGACATTTTGTCTGGAAATTCCAAATAACTTGTCAGGAAAACCTGGAAAAGTCATGGAAATTAGTTTGATGACTTTGCCAGTCACCCTGTTAAAATGATACCCAGTCCTTTTCACAGACGTTGCTTATGTATGGCCCAGTTTACTAGTGGTGATGAATTTGTGCTGTGCACATGTAGTTTGTGGTGTGAATGAGTTTGAATAATTCTTCTGCAGTGTTCCATTCCTGCAACACTTGGTGTGAGCGTGCAATATTTGCACTAGTACTTGGTGAATTGTTAGGAATACATTTCGTCCAACTTTGACTGGTAAAACTCCTGTATTTGCTTCCTCCTCAACTTATATGCTGCGGTGACAAGTCCGGTGTCTGGTTGCCAGATTTCCTTACATAATTTGATTCGTTTTGGAATTTCGAATCTTTGTAGTTTGCCTGTTTCAGAACCCGAGAGAAGTTTCAAATTAGGCCACTGGTGGAAAAATGCGTTGATACCGATTATGAAAAGTATGACTTACTCTGTCCGCCGTACTGAATGATGCGTTTTTCAACCTCTTTGTTGATTACGGGATCGTCGCACAATTCCTCGTAAGTCAGGTTGCCCTTCCCCAACTTGGCTGCTAATTCGGTTAACGTCCGTTTGTTTGGCACCACGAGAGCAACTGCATAGTCCTTCATGCTGTTGCCATAAACGCATATGTTGTCCACAATATCAGCTCTGTTCAGTTCCGCTTCAACTTTTCCCAAAGAAACGTATTCTCCAAATTGAAGTTTCACAATGTCCTTCTTTCGATCTGGTCACAGAAACGGAAATGGTTAGCCTGCTTTTTGGCAAGCTATTGTATAGTCTCCTGGTGATTTTATTACCGATTATCTTAAAGCATCCATCTTCGTGAAGCTCCCCAATATCTCCGGAACAAAAATAGCGTGTCCCATTTATTTCCAAGAAATCGTCATCTTTGCCTTCCACCTTATAATAGCCAACACACACGTGATCACCTCCGATTAAGATTTCGCCACGAGGGTACGGCTTGTCAGTGACATGGTAATTACCTGTATGATAATTAACAATTTTAGGACTGTAACACAATGTTATTTGAGAAGTGAGGAGTGAATTAAACTGAGGTATAGCTGTGAGAAGTTCAGGTTTTCTATCCTCAAACCTCAACTTTACACAGTTATCCCCCAGATTCATCAGCTCCTCACATTCCTCATTATTTATGAAATGGTGTCCAGGTGGCAATGGTTCTCGTTCGCAGTCTTATTTTGGCAAAAAGTGCTTGTTGACCAACCTTCGTCCCAGTCCTTTAGCATTATTTCGGCTCCAACCAATGGTGGTCCAACACGTCCCACCGACAGATCATCCACTGGAATTGATGAATTAAATAACTAACTCGAAATCTAGTAGGGAAATTGGTAGTATTTCTTAAATGGCAGCCTTACTAGTCATTCCTGATGCACATGCACACGTTTCTGTCAAACCGTAGGCTTGCATGAGGTGGCAGGAAAGGCAGACTCGGACGAAGTTGTGTGTGTCTGGCGATAGCGGCGCACCACCAGTCACCATCAGGCGCAGCCTACCACCCAGCATGTTTTTTAACTTGGAAAATACTAGTCTGAAAGCAAAATAGATTTCGTTCAACATTCCATTTTAGCGAAAATCATATGCATTCAGTACTCTACTATCGATATGCTGAATTTGAAACTCGCCTATCGATGATGGGTGTCTGAAATCCCTTGGCGATATAATACAACTTATAATCGCAGGCAAATTTGAAAAAAGCCTTAGTGAATGCCCCTCCTCTGTCTTTCACTGCATCGTGGACAGTTTGAAAAATCCTGTCTAAAATGAGCTGAAAGTAGTAAAATTTAGTAAATATCAGATGCTGAATCTGGCAGCATAGCGGATAAAAGAAAAGCCCATAGCTTACTGGAACTGATGCCATAAAAGTAGGTTTCAATATCACGGCATCGCCTCTGGTTCCCTTTTTAATCTTACTCGACTGTAAATTTTAATGAGATGTGTGCTTAAAATATTTGCAGTAAAAACAGTTTCTGAAAAATGACGGTTGGGGTTCAGGGTATTAACGATCGTAACCCCACCATTATTTTTCAGATCCCTGTAATAACGTGAAAGTAAAAATTGCATGCAATTGCTTACTGTGTCTGAGATTGTCAAAGGAGTTGAAAATCCTGTTGACAAATAGGAAAGAACATTGTAAAAACTTCGGGTTAAGAAGCATACACATTTTAATCCTGTAGTTATAATTACCAATTGGAATTCCATGAAGTAGACACATGAATTCTGAAATTAGATTGGAAAATGAGAAACTAAATTTGAGCACTGATGATGCACACACGAGCACTTACCAGCCAACAGTTCCAAAACGTGTGCAAGCGGTAAATAAGCAAGGTAAACATCATCCTCTCTGAAGTCAATAAAACAAGGTATTTCAGTTCGTGAACACTTAGCAAAAAATGTTATTGACTCGACATTTCTACTTCCATCCACATACTTGATTTCAACAACATTTGAAAGTCCGCGAAGAGCGTACAATAAATTTCTGTGTGACATAATGACACCTGAAACCGGGTAAGGGTATATCAAAACGCTGACAAGGTTGCAAGTCACTGCATTGATCGGGCAAATTGTTACCTTTCGGTACCCCCGTTGATCCACTAGTGTACATGATGACAGCAATGTCATTCTCGTGAGCTTTGGGCAAAATACCGTTTTCTAAATAAGATAAAAAATTAGGTTTGCATTTTTATAATTCTGGGAACATTTCTTGTTACCAAAAGAAATATTCACCCGTTAGCCCCTTTCCAATTCGTTCAGCTTCCTTGAAGGACATGCATTTTATATCGTTGGGATATTCGGCAGGTGGTGTCGGCTTTAGACCTTCCATGTATATAATTTGCTTCAAGTTTGGTAATTGAGGCGCCTGTTTCTGGAAAATGAAAATTGGAGATGAGTTTTCATTAATTTTTTGTTTCCAATAAAAACATGCTGCTTGGTATGGTTTCTCCTTATTTCAAGGGCATGATTCGTGAGCGCAGAATAGCAATCATGGTTTTTATTTTTGTTGTTGTGGAGGGGACTTTCCAAATCTAATTGACTGCGATGGTGGTATGGTAGTTACTCGTCAGTGTATTAAACAACTAAAGAGGTTTTACTGACAATTTTCTCCTATGTTTGGAATTTACCTTGAGTTTTGATAGAAGTTCGTGAGAAGTGATAACGAGAGCTGCCTCTGTTTCATTGATACCATGTACGACAGCTTCATCACCCAAAGTTGCATACAAAGTAACAACTGCAACGAAAGTCAAGTTTCTTCAGGTTACAAAAGAAAGTTTTGTAACGATTTCCGAAGTTTGATTTTAAAGTTCTGTAACTAGGATAAAATAATTCGAGTACTTTAGTTTACCAACCTGTCATATTGTTCAAAAAACATCCAATGCAAGCAATTAACCATTCCTCTCTGGTTTCGGCAAATAGCACCACATTTTGCTTCGGCATGTATCCGAGCTTGTTCAGAGCTTTTGCAAAGTTCCTTGCTCGATAACCTACTTGGTCGAAGGACTGCCATAAGTATTCCCCCATCACATACTGTTTTGAATATACGAAAGACCAAGCGTTAACAAATGTTACTCAAAGGCATATAAAGATTCTGACTCTGAAGTATTCACTTTTTTAAATATTTTCCCGTTGGGTTGCACTTCGTCTTCTTCGTTAAATATCTCTCGAGTACCCAGACATTTTTTTACTTGATTCGTCTTGACGGCCAAGTCGAATATTTCGACCATGGTGGTCAAGCTATTCAGTTTCTCGCTGGAATGAAGCGATTTCTCCAGCGTGCTTATGTACGGGCCTTCCGGCTTTCCTGTTTTGGATTTACTCTGGAAACCAAAAATAAATCGGATATTTTCAAATATCGTTCACAATAATATGACCGCAATACTTTTGAGCACCATGCCTTTAATCTTCTGGAGTTTGCTAATGTTTTCCATGGCTGCTGTAGTATGAGGTAGACTGGGAAGCTGACGATGTCGTAAATGAACACGACAGCCCTGATGGCTGCCATGGCAAATGGCACCAGTGCGGGTTTCATTTTCACAAATTTCTGTAAGGAGAAAATTTCGAAAATTATTTGATTTTAAATCAGTTTGTAAAAGTTGGATACACAGTACGAAGGGAATTCTCCCTCATGGCCGGGTGAAAATATGAGGGTGGATAGGTATAGGAGGGTTATGTTATTTGTTTTTATAATGATATGACAAGTGTCGGACATACTTTATTTTATGTGCATCAGATGTGATATTCCGATCTAGTGCTCTAATAGACAAGAATTATACTTTTTCTAGCTCACGAAATGTTTCCCTTATATACTGACTAAATATTTCTTTAAAAAAAATATTGGTGTGTGAAATATATGTAAAACACAGTGTAGGAAGACTACATATTGTTTTTCGCGAAAGGAATATGTATGAAGGAAAAATTTCGTGAGCTATGTATACATGTATGTGTGTATATATTGCGATTTTATTTTGTTCTCACTCGTTTTGTGTATGTTTTTGATGCCTAATCTTTCCAAACCAAACCAAAACTTGCTGTCCCACCACAAGGGCAATCCCTGACAGCCTAAGAGCAATTAGGAGAAAATCACCTAATCAATGTGGCAATGGCGAAGGGACAGCAGCAGGGCATAATGTAAAGTGTACTTCAGTATAGACTTTTTTTATAACCAGATTTCACTGGCTTTGATCATATTTGCTTCACAACATGTGATGCTATGATACATACTGAAAGTAATGGCACCACGTGCCACCTACCCCTAGACCAGTGCCCATATTTCATAAAAATTAAGGGTGTGTGAGTTGGTGAATCTGAGGGATGCATGAGGAGCTGAGTTGAGATTTCCAAGTCATGAGAAATGGAATGATACTTGGCTAGGAATTTGAAAACCTCAACTCCTCACAGCTATTCTTCAAATTCATCAATTCTTCAAGTTTTTGTAAAGAAATGAAACCCAGATTTCATTTAAAAAAAGCATTTGTCAGCAGTACAGGGTGTCCGAAAGTTGTAAATGGCCAAAAAGATTGATTCTTCGGACACCCAGCAATTCAGTAAACAGTGTCAGACTTTGATTTCCTGTTAAGATCGTTTGGACCCTTCGTTCGACCTAGACTAGATGGTAGCCATAGAAATGACCCTGAACATTAATTTCAGAGGAGAGCAGTTCATTCAGTTCCTCGCTTACATTGTTTTAATTCTGCAGCCCAACCCCCATTCAAAGAATGAATTTACCAAATCACGTCTAAAATTCACTCAATAAACCCAATCACGTAGGGGTGCATTCTCAAGAGATGACTCCAACGCAATTATGATATTTGATTTCAAAATATTATGGTAACTTCTGAAAAAAAAGGTGACGGTAATACAATTTGCTCTACGCTTTGCCACTCTTTTAATCTGAAGGTTTGTCTTAATCTGGTTTAATTAATAATTTGAGATAAACGTTCACTGGAGTTTCTAAGGCCTTCATTGAGCATGCTCTTTGAGCTACTCAATTGTAGTGTCTACAGGGTGTCTGGCCAAACCTCAGATAAAATTCCCATGACTTTTCCTGGTTTCTAGTTTCCACATGCATGTAATTCAAAAGCAAGGGTTTACATAACTTTTCCCTGATCATATCAATTTCCCACCAGGTTTGCAGATACTGTTGGTATGACAAGTTTGAGAGAATATTTATTTAAAATTAATACAAAATTGAACCTTTGTAACTTCAATTTCATGTTTTGCAGTGAAGCATCATAGAGTGGGCTATTCTGTTTACAAACACATTTCACATTTTTTATGTTGAAACTATATCTCAGCCATGGCAATTATTGAGTCTGGTGATATTTTTCTTAATTTTATCACGCTACACGTAGCATAAAAATGGACTCTGAAATTAGGGCAGTCGCCACATCTTTGTCGATATTAAAAACATCCAAATAGTGGAAAAATGGCGCGGCAGCGGTGTTTAGTGTTGTTTTACAGCCTGGATATAATCAAACTGTAAACACCTCTTCTGGAAAATTATTGATAATAACTATGACAGGTGTTATCGTTGACAGGAATCTGTACGTCTAGCCGAGTACTTCTCTTTTGTACGGGCCTACGTTCTTGACTATTTTGATACCCAATATTTATCAGTAATATGTAGCGTGGCAGATCAACTCTGCCTCTCCCTGGAAAAAACTTCTCATAAAAACCTTGTCATAAAATACCGTATAAAAGGTAGATCATTGTTCAGAGGCTGATATCTGGGATCACTTTGTTTCTTTTGGTTTGTGCAAATATTTGCACGGAGATAGACCGAGTCGATTTCCGTAACCTTTTTCGATGGAAATACACGTGAGTTGCACAATAGACTCAGGATTTCCTTGATATGACATTTTCATATTTGAGCCTTCATGCCTAGTACCTGAGATAGGAGAATTTAAAAAATAACTTATTATGAGAATATACAAAACATGACTTTTTTCCACATTTGCCCATCAGGATAGATATTCATTCCTCATTTGCAATAAAAAAAATTGGCTCTTTGGCCCTTAACAATTTTATTTGCAATAAAAATTGGCCCCTTGTTATATTTAGCCAACAATAATTTTGCCCATCCAAATTCTTTGACGCTATTTATGGCCCCGTTTGTTTGTCAACACAGGTTAACACATAGTGTAATTCAGTGGGCCCTCACTTTGACTAAAATTAGATTTAAGTCATTGAACCAATTTTTTCTGAATAATGGCTATGCGAAAGTGACATGTTACTTTTAATACGTGCAGTTTCAGACCACTTTTTATATTTGAATATTTTTTTCTTGCCTAACAATGACAACATTTCTGGGCTGGGTTTAACAATTGAAAATTCAGCTCACGTTCACCTTCAATGTCATTTATTGCCCATTTTGCCTGGTACTCTTATTTTCTATCCCATACGTTTCGGACGTCATAAATCAAAAAGGGCTTTTTATTAGACAGATTGTACAGTGAAGCTCACCTTTACTTGACAGACACTTAATTATTAATTATTGTCATGTATTTATAGAGCAATGGCGCTTTGATTTGGACGTCCCCATCTAACTGAACTAATAATCAATAATGAACCGTGAATTAATTATATCATTGACCCATTATTAGGCTACTATTTTACTACACTTTAATGTATATGAGGCTATGTAATTTTTCCGACAGTGATGCATGGTGCGTAAAATAATTTCCTCATTCTGCTCTGCACTATCACTACTTTTAGATAAATACTAACACGATTTGTATTTGGCACATTTATGCTCTCTTCTCCCAAAAGTTTTAGTGTTAGCTTCATCTGAAAAATTACTCTAAGTTTAAGTTTCAGAAATGCACTTTAAGCTTAGTATGGGGGGGGGGGATTGCGACATTTTTTTCACTTAAAAAATTCGTTTTGACCCCTCCTTCATGTCACGCTATTGTCATGGTCAGATGGTCCTTTCCCCCAAAACTTTCAACTACTGGACATTAAACTGCAAAAATGTGTTTATCAATGCTTGTACATGTATATCACGATATACAGATCATTTAAATATACACATAAGCAGTCACAAATAATGGTTTAAAACGAATGAAAAGTTTCATTTTCTAATAAGAAATTAATGATCTTCCCATAAGGGAGTCATGTGATTTTATGTATCAATTACTGCCATGGAACTGTATACAAAAGCAGTCCAAAATATTTCATTTTTTCATACGAATCAAAAAAAATATTTTTCAATTTGAAATTAATGATATGCCCATAAGTGAGTCATGAGATTTTGCATCTCTGTCACAGATATTTTATTTTTATAAAAAAAAATATTTGTGACTGTTTTTTAATTAGAAACTAATGATCTTCTAATAAGGGAGTCATGTGATTTTGTATCCCAATTACTGCCATGGAGCAGCTTAATCATTCATCGCAATTTACTGCAAAAAGTGAATGACGCCATGCCATATGCTAAGGTGGGACTAATTATCTAATTGACTAATTGGACTAAAGGTCCCTAAAACGTGATGTCATTTATGAACACCCATAACGATAAAAACCTGCCGACTCGGATTTTAAACAAAAATATTAGATGCCTAAAATATAATATTTGTGACATGTAATACAAACTTGAAACTAATACGCATGGTTCAACAAACTAATAAGTTTATTTTCTATGCGTCTAATATTTTCAATGTGTCGAAGGTCTCCAGACGTCCTTCAGGGGGGTCTTGCTGATGCCCCCAAACAGACAACCTTTATGAACGACCCCCGAGAGGCGCGTGCCCCCAAACCATCCCACAACAAGGCACAACTATTTCCCACTAAAAATCAGCCAAAGGTTCATTGTCATGAATGAATTACGCATTCATGCATCCACTTGAGCTGCCCCTCCCCATCAGGCACTACTGTGTACGTCCACGAGCTTAGGCTTACCTCAGACGGTGTTCCCTACGTATCCACGCACTAGTTTCGCACTACACCTCACGCTTTGGTTGCTCGACGATATATATATATATTAAATAAAGGTGCGGACGTGAACCCTACCCAGCCCAATGCGAAAAGAACTTTGAAATTCCTGGGTGCACGTTGGACCCACGCGACAACACAGCACATCCACTCTGAGAGCCTACTGTTGCTCTACTGACTGAGCTGCTGAGCAAGCAAAGAAGGCGTTGCTTCAAATGACGCGTACAGTCACCCTCATGCCTGTTTTGGATTATCAACTTTCGAAATGGGGTTTCCTTCCTGCTGTGACGCCATCATCGTGCTTGTTTGGACCAGTTTGACCCAATGGTCCCAGGTACGAAACCCCCGTCTTGGACAGTTGTCAACAATTGGAGGGTTTGTACACAAGTTTGGAAATTCTCAGTTTGTTTCAGTGTAACTTCAGTACCATATTGGTTCTGAAGTTCAGTGTTTGCCAATGTGCTCCAAATGTGCAAAAAATATATTTTTTTCAACTCTGCTGGTCTAGTAGACACTCGTGACACTTGTTTTACTGGCCAAATTCATTTCATATTTTTGTCATATTTTTGGTTTTATATATATATATATTATATGTATTATATATGAAGTTCAGTGTTATGCCAATGTGCACAATGTGCTCCAAATGTGCAAAAATATATTTTTTTAAACTCTGCTGGTCTAGTAGACACTCGTGACACTTGTTTTACTGGCCAAATTCATTTCATATTTTTGTCATATTTTTGGTTTTATATATATATATATTATATGTATTATATATGAAGTTCAGTGTTATGCCAATGTGCACAATGTGCTCCAAATGTGCAAAAATATATTTTTTTAAACTCTGCTGGTCTA
>JAQFYZ010001212.1:0-26111 GCA_034695085.1 Cylindroiulus punctatus | reverse complement strand
CCCGAAGAGCCATCGGAATGTGATGCCTTTATGGAACTGCTTTTCCTCCCCGTGGAATTCATTTCCCCCGTCGATGACACCCTCGACGCAACAGACGTTGATGGGGGAGGAATTCCCTAGCACCCACCCCATGGGTGGGGGGTGGGGGTGGGGGGGACGATGATGTCATCCCCGTGAAAATTAAGGTAAAGGAATGAGGGGGGGAATGCGTTGGAATGACGAATTCGACGAAATTGGAATTGGGGGTGGGGGGTGGGGGGTGAGGGGGTGGTACTACTGTACGTGCCGCGCGTGTTTATCGCCCTTAGAGAGGAGAGGGGGAGACACAGGTGGCGCTGATTAAGCTTCATTGTTGGATGGAGGCTGAAGCGTCGTGGACTATTCATCATCGATTAATTCGCAGCCACTCCAGGAAGGGCGCGAGGGGGTGGGGGGGGAGGATTGCCATGGATTGCGATGTAATCAACGACGCATCACCTGCGGCGCTCCTTAATGACGGACCAAAAGTGTGACCAGATGACTGCATTTCCCTGGAAGGGGCGTTCGAGTAATGTCACCCTCTATAGGAGGTCAAGTCACAATTTGTGTACGAGAAGTAGGAAAAGTACGAAAATATGGGAATTTCCTTAGAATAAATGGACGTTAATGTGTTGTTTCAATGAAATTGGAAAATTTTTTTTTAGAAAATATTGATAGTTAAAAATAATTTAATTAATAAAAATAACGAAACGACATTAATCGTCATTTAAAACTGTTTTCGAGTTATTTGCAATTATTCAGGGTTCATACGCACCTGGAAAGTCAGGGAAGAGCAAAAAGGTCAGGGAGAGTCAGGGAAAACTACGGTTTTTGCTGTAAAATCAGGGGAAAAAGTCAGGGAAAATAACAGTTTTTTCAACAAAATAAAATTGAAGAATAAATTCCATCCCAAAAATTACCCAAAAAATAATTTTTCACATGTTTATTAATTCTTTTGAGATTTCTGCTGACCATTTACAAAAGTTGATGTCAATAACCATTATATTTTTCACATGAGCAGGTTTAAAAAAAATTTCTACACGATTTATAAGTCAGGGAAATTGACTCGGGTTGTCAGGAAAAGTCAGGGAAATGACATTGTAAATTTGAGTATGAACCCTGCATTAGAATAAAGTGTTGTTTGAATGAAATCGGGAAAAAAAGATTCAAGAAAATATTGATAGTTAAAATATAATTTTAATTAATAAAATAACGAAAGTTAAATCTGTTTACAAGTGTTTTTTTTATGAACATTTTTTTTTTTTCAAGATTTTCAATATCATGCAATTACAGAAGTATAAAATTTTAATTTTGCTAGTAGCATTTACCAGAATTATTCTTCCCGCTAAAATGACATTGGTCACTAGTGCTAAAATCACAACGTAATTTGCATTAAATATCACATTGACGCTGCAATTTCTGTACGTTTTTAGTAAATTTTCGTATATATATTTTTTGTTTATTTCGCTGTATTTTCCCCGCGTGTCTGTCGCGTTTAGCTTTTTATTTCGTTACTTTATCGTCGTTAAATAATTCGGTCATCCATCATGCACTCGCCATAGAAACGTCATCTTTTTGCGACCCGTCTATTAATAGAGACCCCTCTGTATTGGAAGCGGCCTCTGTCAATGACAGCTTATTAAACGGTGCTAACTCGGACTTTTCAGGTTAGTTGAGGTGAACAGCTTTTCACGGAGATATTAAAAAAAACTTGGTCGCTTTTTCTTTTCGATAAAAAAGCCAAAAATCGATATAAAAATAAGCCCAGAAAAAGAAGCAACAAAGAAAAAAAAATGGCGAAACGAAAGGAGTGCAAACCGGAAGCGCTCGTTTTATTGCGAAATTACGATAAGGGCCCATTCTTTTGTGGCCCATGGACGCGCGGATTACGCCCCACTTTCATCCTAACTAATAAAAGTTTCCTAACCCGGCAGAAGACGATCGTCCAAAAGTGACTTTTATAATGGTTGGGATTTTTGTTATTTTTAGGATGCACGTGTAATATGGAAAAGGAAACGTTTGTGGTTTTACTAGTGGTTAGGATGATATATAATAATGACGAATAAATCCTCGGGGGTTTTCGTACTGGTTAGGATGCAGCTGGGATGGCCCATGCTGGTTGGGATTTTTGACAATTTTTGTGATTTTACAAAATCGTTCATATGGAATAGCTCGCAGTTTTATAATGGTTGGGATTTCTATATGGCTAGGATGTTCTCGTTATAAAGAAGGAAACTATTGGTGTTTTCATAATGGTTATGATGTATTATAGAGAAGTAAACATTTGGAATGTCCCAGCATGGTTGTGATATGTCGGGAATTTTGACAACTTTCTCGATGTTCCCTAATATTTCCTAGTTATGTTTCATAAAGAATGAAACTGTTAGAATACCCGTAAAACCCACAATTAGTGAAATTTGTGGAGATATGATGGCAAAAATAGGATACACCATTGCCAGAATCTCAAACGCAAAAACAGGACGTGCACAATGCCGCCCAACCGGAAACAGAAGACATTCTTAACTGCAATCCTTTTGCAATTCCCCTCATATCGACGCGTTCACTTTCAAATTTCTGACTTTGTTTGAGAAACATTCAGGTCTGATGCAGTGTGGTAGAGGGCGCTGCTCGAGTTCACCTTGACTCCGGTCTCCCCCCCTCCCCCCACCCTCACTTCCAGGAATGTTCGATCCTTCCCCCGGCCCCTAACCCCCGCCTAAGTGCACATGTGCGAAAAAAAAACGCGCCCAAAAATAGTCCGTTGGCCCCACCTTAAGTCGGAAAAAGCTCTTGTCCAGCTCGTATCGGTTTTCAAGCCGCGTTTTTCATTAATGGAAGCCACCTGGAAACAAACGCCTTCCAAAATATTCAAACGTGGGGAGGAGTGTTCGAAAAGAACGCGCCTAGGGGTAAAGGTGACGTCACTGCTTCTTTTGGATGAAATTTTCCGTCATTGGTTTTACTCATTTTTGAGGATTTAATTTCAGCGACGCCATTAACTTCGGTGCTGCCCCCTGTCGTTGTTTGTTGGCGTCGTTCCCTTCAATTGTCTTCTTCTTCCACTTCCGCTTCGCTTCCTTCCCGTCTTCAATTTAATCTCCGTTTCGATCGTCCGTGTTAATTTCAACTCGAAGGCAATTTGTTTAATCCTCTCGTCCTGATAAACTTTGATTACTGTTGCCTTCGTTTCCCGCTGGCAAAAACAACGCTTTTCGTTGGTAATTCCCTAATTCGTGAGCAAATCCTCGGGGCGGAAGTGGGGGAGGAGCGGGCGGAAGAAGATCCGCCATCTCGTGACGTTGCACCTTACCATCGGACTAATCTGCTTTTAATTCCATTCCCAATGGATAAGAGACGAGTGTTTGTGCGTGTTGCTATGGTCACTCCACGTGTAAACAGTTAACTATAATTTTGCTACGTATTATTTTATTGTCGACTATCATGGCTGCTGTGGATAAACGTGACACTCGATGTTGTTAAATGGTTGTTGAACTTGTTTTATTGGGTAAACCAGTAAAGGGACTGTTCAATTCAATTCATTTCGATGTACCCACAGTCACCACCTGAGATTCCACGTGTGTTGGGGCAGCTATTTTGTCGCTATGGTTACTGGAACGTCGTTTCGTCATCAGTTCGGTTTTGTTACCATGGAACGTGCATGGCTGTCAATCATCGCTAGTTCGAATTTGTCGCTATGGTGACCGTGGAATGGAGTTGTCAATTGTAGAATCCCATTTTGTTCTAAACGGTAACTGTGGAACGTTGAAACGTCATTTCGATTTTGCTACCATGGTAACCGTGGAACGTAGCTGTCAATCATCGGCAATTCTATTTTGTTGCCATGGTAACCGTAGAAGGTACGTGTAGTACAACTGCAAGATGGCCGCCTGATTTCGTCAAGCGTGGGTTGCGCCTGTTGAAGCTACAAAATGGACAATTAAGGAAATTTCGATGGAAAATCAGAGCGAAAATCGATTAGAGCCTGGTGCGGGGCAATTAAAAAGGAGTTTAATGCGATTGATAACGCCTACCTATAATAACGGCGTAGGCAGCCTCGGTAAAAGTTAAAGAAAACTATCTTTCTTCGTTGTCTGAGCAAAATTTTTTTTTAATTTTTAGCGGGGTGTGGTTTAGGCCTGGATTTGACGTGTTTTCGCTTGTCTTTCGCTGACTCGCTGATGGATGATCCATTAGTCAGTGATGAATGAAGTGGACGAGTATTGAGGATCGTCCCTCCCCCCTTTCCGAGAAGCCCCTTAATTGAATCGTGATTGGTCGACGTTACCAACCCTCCAAAATGGCCGCCGGAAAACCGGACAAAAAGCTGGCCCAGGTAGTTGGCGAACTAGTCCGGAGAATGTGTCACTTCCAAGATGGCGGCCACAGGGACTGAAATGGAAATGAAAACATCCCTTTTCCCCATAATACGCGTCGTGGGTGGTAACACCTTTCGTCCCAACCGGAAATCGATGTAACGTCGGGGGAGGAAATGGCGGCCACTAAATGGAATTTGGTTTTAGGGTCGCCTGGAGTCTCCAGGTAGCCATTCGAACAGCCAGCAAACTGACCCCTAGGGGCCCCTCGCCAGGGGGCCCCACGTGATGAAGAAACAGAAAAAAGGAAATCCTCCAAATCCAATCCCGTTCCTCCGATCGAATCGAAAACGACCCATTGAGATTCGAGGACGGATTTAAGACCACCAGGTGGCGCTTTTCGATAACCTCGTCCTGGTTATCGAAATTGATATTCCTATTGTGTATCCTTTCCTAAACCAAACTCACGATGCAGTTTATTGAATGGGCCGCATTGGACAGCGGGCAATCACTGCCAGCTCACGAGCAATGCGGGAAAAGTCACTTTTCTTAATGTATACGCAAAAAGCAGGGAAAATACCGTAGTACAGCCTTTATTACATTATTATGGGGGTAATTAAGTTCTTACTTTTAACAACCGATTGCTTTTTAATACTCGACATTTTTTAATCGGAGTACTGTATGAGCATTTGCACCGTGACAACGTTTCTAATGGGTGATTATTTTCTTTCATTCTAGGTAAGTCCATTTACTCAATTCGACCCCCTCGGAGATCCCCACTTTGGGTGAGTTCAGTTTCCGTTTCCGGTATTTGTCGAGGCGCCCCCGCGCGGTTGTTTTCGCCAGTTGGCGGTCATCGGTGCACGTATAGGACTGGCTGACTGACGTTGATTAATTCGACGAGCAATTAATTCGCAGCCTCGGCCTTTTCACAATAATAATAATGACGTACGGCGTTGAAATGTTTATACCAATTTCGATTGGCCTTTTTTTTTCTGCCCCTTTCAGCCTCGTAGGCCTAAAACGGCTTTAATTGATATTTATTAGTGTAGCTGCGAACCCGAAAGGGTTCGCTTATTAAGCCTGTATTTACGTTCGACAGCGTTGCTAAATTTAGCCGCCGAGCCGCCCTCTGGTGGCGACGCCATGTAGCCCAAAAAATCTGGCTCCGAATAGTGGATTCCTAGAAATAAATGGTCGAAACCCACAGCGATGCATTTATTGCCTACGGTAGCCTCAATTCACTCGGTATTCAAAAATCAGCTTTGATTCATGTACATGGGAGTACGTGTACAGTAGACTGGAGCGAACACTGCTCTTTTTTGCTGAATTTTTGATGGACAGACGTCAAAAACACGTTCCGAGTCTACCACGTGACTTGCACGAGAGCACGCGTAACCATGACAACCGTAGAGCATCACGTTCGAAAAATTGTAAAGGTAACCATGACAACCGTAGAACACGTGCGAAAACTTTGACAGGTAACCATGGTGACGTGGAAACCTATACGGTAACCATTAATGGCGTCTCAAGATGGCCGCCTCAAGTGCAATACATGTACGTGCATAAATTTTGAAGCATACCACTTGTAACAGTAAATAACCAGGACAGACGTTGAATCCAGAATGTTCTGTCTCCAACAATGAAGTATCGATGCACAATGTCGTTTTTATTGGCACGCAAATCCGGATAATCGTGGTATTCAGCTCGAATCCACCAGTGTTTTCCGCAGCACGTTTCAAAACGTCACTGTAGTGACTGTACTGTCAGTCTTCGACGTGTGAATTGACAGTGTGACGTTTATTGGGTGCGACGGAACGTTAGCTGCACGGGCGATTCAAGATGGCTGCCGGCGAGCGATGTCGCAGCTGCAATAACAGCGATTAATGTTGAAATTTGGGCCAATTTTTGTCCGGGGCGCTCCATCCGGCCCACACCGCTTAATTGGCAAGGAGGATGAACAAGAAGAAGAAGAAGAAGAAGATGGCCGCCTGCCAAAATACAGCTTCATGTATTAGGCCCCGAAAAAATAGGTTCAATTTTTTTTTAAAACGACTTGGTTCGATAAAAGCATTTGGCTCGATATTCGATTACTGGCGGCGCCGGTGGAGCGATAAGGACGGAATGCGACGTGTCTGCCCCCCTTACCCACCCCTTACCCACCCCTCAAGGTGTCACCGGGGTCAACGATGTGTCAACCGCCAGGCCCTGGCATTTCCGCCGCAATCATTGGCTATTTATAAACAAAACTTGCTCCGCGTGGCGGCGCTGCTCGGACAGCTACCTGGGTCCCACCCACTTCCGGTCTGGTGGAGACTGTTCACCCGGTTCGGATCAGGAAACGGATGCTGGAGACTTTCCGAACGATCGACCGATAAAAGCGCCTTCACCTTTTTTGGCTGGAAACGCACGTTTCGAGGTAACCGGAAGCCAGGTAAACGCCACTTACGACTGAAACTCAAAACTCGGCCAAAAAGGTAAAAATTGCTCCCCAGCGATTCGTCATCCAACTAGCCAAAAAAAGAGGAAGCCAGCACGTAGCCGCTCTTCCGGCGCAGTCCCATGTAAGGTCAAAGGTCACGGCCGGGTCGGCCACCCAGACGCCTTCACCTGGAAAACGAAAGAAGGGCAGCCGATGACTAAGTGTGTTCTCGGAAAATAACTTTAGTGTATCGGTGGATGAGACGCGTTGCTAAATAGAGCGAGTGCTAGCCAGCGCTGAGTTTAACAACGTGTCTACTCGTTGCTTAGCAGCAGAATTTTAGTTCCCTAGTAGAACTTTTGGCTATGGCGCGTGCAAACGTAGAACGCTTTCTATGGTAACCTCGTGGAACGACGCGTTCTTTGTTCGAACTCGTTCCACGCGCGGTTACCATGGAAACGTTCTACGTTTTGAAGCGTTCGAATTTTCCACCAATGAAGGTGTTTGAAAGGCGTTGATGGTCAGACGGCGCCATCTTTGATGCGTTGTCAGGTGAAATTCGAGGGCGTGCTTTTATTTTTCGGCGAAAGGGCTTCGTTTCCGAGATGAGTTTACTCTTTCCCCGAATTGGAAACTGTAAATAAACGAAGCCTTCGAAAATAAACTTTATGGGAAATCACGACGGCAATAAAAACCTAAAAAATAAAAGTCGGTTTTTACGACGTTTTTAGGATGGGAAAACAGGTGATGTCGATGTTGGCCGAGCCCTGGTGATAAGGGCTTTTGCTGCCAAATCGACACATTTTGTTCAGCATTTCCAGGGAATTTATCGGTGATTTTCATCTAATTTTACAATTAAAATGGCATTTTCATCGCAGTTCTGAAGTGGGTTGGTTTTCGTTGGTTCAAGAAATTCCCTGATCTTCGTGATCGATGGTCACTGTCAACTGACCAGAGAGTGGACACTGGTCAGCCGATCGTCGTATACAGTACAGAAGAGCCTCCATTATCTGAACGTGTGTTAAAAAATTAACATCGCAACCCATTAATATGCATTGTTTCTAACATTGTTTCTGCCTTTGTGGTATGTACGAATGTATATACAGTACATACTACTGCGCATTCACTTTTCGTTGAAATTTACATAAATTGGTGCAAAAGTGAGTATTTTTATAATGAAATTCGATTATCCGGACCAGCCCTGTCCCTGGCAACAATGAGTCCGGATAATCAAGGCTCTGAGGGTTCATACGCACCTGGAAAGTCAGGGAAGAGCAAGATGGTCAGGGAGAGTCGGTGAACATCACGATTTTGTTGGAAATTCAGGGAAAGTCAGCAGTGAAAACCATTTGTTTTTGCGAAACTGGTTAATTTTCATGCAAAATTTTTGCAATAACCGGTTCACTTTTTTGCATTTGTCTTCAAAAAAAAAATTAGCAAATACCAGTTCATTTTTTTCATTGTTTTGCAAAATTTTTGCAGAAACCGGTTCACTTTATTGCAAAGAGTCAGGGAAATTTTCTTGGGTTGGTCAGGGATAGTCAGGGAAATGACTTTGTAAATTTGAGTATGAACCCTGACTGTAGTATACGTATATATATTGAGTGCGTGGAGGTCTTAACGTGTCCGAGACCGCGACTGACCCCTGTGCATGCACGGGGTGGTTTTTATGTCCTTCTAAAGTGCTGAGTCCGGTGAGCAGCTTGACCATTAGGCCAGAAATGAATCCTAAATTGTTTGGAAACGGTCATCTTCCGTCATTTTTTCCGATGAAATATCGCCCGGAACCTTTTACGAGGCGGCTGCAGGTGCTGGGTGACCACTGGTCAGCACACTCATTTTACTATTCCGTGCATTTCGGCTACGATCCCGTCATAAATAAACTTTTTTTTTTTGTATAAATTTTCCATTTTTCCGCCCTTTGACCGTCTTGACCATTGTCCACGCTGGCTGGTTTTTCACTTCCTTCCGTTTTTGCATGCATCCTGTTTGGATATGGCGATTTGTGTTCGGAAACGACCGGACCCACCGCATTGTATCCACTGGACAATGGTCAAGTGCTGGGCTCGGCCACACCACCTCCCCCTGGGGGTGGTCACGTCCCTGTATCTCATCTCGCTGGTCAGTCGTCTCCTATTTCTGTTTTCTCTGAGTACCTCATGGTCAGTCACTGCTGACCACTGACCACTGTCCAAAATGACCCCGAGGACCTCCCAGGTTGGCCTGAGGGTGGCTTATTCAGTCATTGTTTTTGCATGCTACAGGGTGTCCCGAATCCTTTACGAGCTACAGGGTGTCTCAACCCCTTCGCGTGCTTCAAGGTGTCCCAAATCCACCTTACATTACAATAACGTCAATAGCGCCTCCTATCCTTTGTATGGTACAGGGTGTCCTATAAGCCACCTGAATAAGGTAACCTCACCAGCGCCTACTATACGCGCGGGCTTATCACGAACTCAATTTCAGTTCTCGTTGGCTGATACGCGAGATGATGAATTGCATCTGCCGCCATGTTGTCCATTATCTTTTTTTTTTCTTCCTTCCAATTCCGTTCGATTTCATTGTTTTCAATCATTGCTACGTCACCTATTCCTATTTTTTTCTGCTCTCCATGCTCATATCGCGTCCCTATTTGCCCCTCAGTCGACCAGTTATACCTCCTACCTCCCTCCCCCCCCCCACTCCTCCCTGTCTCTGCCTTTCTAATAACTTTCCCCATATTTTTTTTTATTCCTTTTGTTTTTCCTCCTCTCCCTCATATTTTTATCTTTTTTCATCTAAATCCTATTATTCGTCCATATATCTCCGAGCCAGGGGGCGCTGCCGGCGCTCGTTATTAGGGCCTCTACCTCGTTACTAATCTACAGCGCCGCCATCACTCATCATCTACCCCCTGTAGGTATAAAGCCCGCATCTGACCACTGGTCAGATAGATAACACCATTGTTCGCCACTGGACGATGGAGTTGGACACGTATGGAATCATATATGGCTGGGACATGTATGGTTATATCAGAAATTGGACGTGTATGGCCATGTATACCATATATGGCCATATAGGTCCCTACGTACTTTTATATGGCCATATATGACTCAATATAGTCATATATGGCCATATATGCACGTACACGCCCATGTAAGTCCAATGATTGAAGTTGTTGCTAAACTGACCTATGAGGAAATAAACCTATGAGGCTTTTTTAAGTCGATGAAAATGATATTAACTACGAAGCATGATTAACGGGAGGACACCATTGTGTTCCTCCAAATTTATATGAAATAAATATGTAAGGTATAAAACATTAAATAATTTAGCCGCGATAAATTTATTATATGTTATTGAAATGCGCATCTTGATATTTTACCGTAATATGACATTCTTACCCTACTCCCATTCATCAAAATTTTATGATTAGCAAAATACATCTGTATTAAACAGTACCAATGCACATTTTCAATCTCTTCAAAATAACTATCAATTTTTTGATACAATTTTTTTCATGACCCTATATGACTCAAAAATGGTCTTATACGGCATTCCAGACCCCATGGTCTTATACATGGCCATACATACACTTATATGGCTTTTCAAACCCCATACATGGGCATATATGGCATTCAAGACCCCATATATGGCCATACGTGGCACATACATGGGCATATATGACATATATAATCCCATACATGGCCCTATTACATTTATCCACCCGGGCATGGTCACGCTTCCTGCGCCAATCTTAATTTTCTTAAGTATGGTCAGTAAGCGAGTGCAGGGGGCGCTGCGGGCGAAGTTTCTTCGAATAGGAGCAACGGTCAGCGTTGACCGGTCGATCCAACTGACCACTGACCACCTACCGGTCACCTTTTCATTTTCTATTTTGTGAATTTCTTCTAATGATTCCCGCGGCGGTGATCGGTTCTACGTATAACGACTGAGTTTCTAATGAGTTGTTGAGTGACCACTGCCCACGAACGTGGCCAAAGTAGCCTCGTCGTGCGCAGTCAGCGCCGAATGACCAATCGTACTAATTGTCACCTTTGGGTTCGAACGACAAACTTTACTATATGCAGTAATGTATGTTTTCAATGTGTTGCAAGTTTTGATCCTGGGCTCATAAGGGCGCCATGAGCGCTCGCTAGATTAGGGTTAACCTCAGCCTTTATTTCTATAAATAAAGATGCACCTGATGAAGCAGTTCACTTTGCGAAACGTCGTGCTGTATGTAGTTTCAATACTGGCTGTGATTGAATTTCTTTACTACTCTCTACTATACTAAACGTTACTCCCGTAACGGCCGACTTTCAGTAATAAGGAATTTGATCATTTCGCCACCTGGCGGGACTCGATGGCATGGTGGCGTTCTTCCCTGTACAGCCAGTGGTCAGTTGGTCATCGGTATCCACTGCGGTTATGAATCCGTATTAAGATGGCGGCCAGGGGAGCCTGGGAAGGCTTTATGAAACAATAGAAAGCCACGGCGGGGGTCCTTGCTAAGCTCCCCCTAAATTTAGGGCCTATTAGCTGATGGTGGCTAAGACCTTCGGGTGACCTAATGACGTCGTAAAATCGCCCTGCATTAATCTTAATATTCCATATTGCCACCATTATTTGGATTCACTGCTTCGTGGACATCTCATTTGCCCCCCTCCTCTGATGCCCACCCCCCCTCCCCGGTTGACAACAATAGTTATAAGTCAGAATCACGTTGATATTAACTGCCACATTAAAACTGCATCGTTCGATTAGCATTGTCGTCCCGATAAACATGATGACAGAATTTGGTGTTTGGGTCAGTCTTATGCTTGGTTGGGATTTAGGTCAGGTAAGACCAGTGCCGAGTTAGGATCACTGCCTTTATGCAACCTTTTCTGGCAACCGCTATGTTATGTTGGTTAGGATAACCTCAACCCTTTATTGTCATTGGGGTGTATCTTGGTGTAACTATCTTTTGATGGTTGGGATTTAGGTCAGGTAAGGCTAGTACCGAGTTAGGATTTCGATGGGATCTCGGCTATAGGTTGAGGTTTCGAGCTTTTCTGACAACCATTATATTATGTTGGTTAGGATAACCTGACAATAAAGGGTTGAGGTTATCCTAACCAGCATAACATAGTGGTTGCCAGAAAAGGTTGCATAAAGGCAGTGATCCTTTTCGTGATAACCTCAACCCTACAGTGTATATGGTCAATTTGGGTTTCTTGTCTATCTTGGGATGGTTGGGATTTACGCTAGTTCAGTTACGATTACATTGTGTAAGTTAGGTTTGTCGTAACCGGCATGTTCTGAGAACGCGTTTCTCAGAGAACATACGTGTATCTATAGTGAAAGTGGAGCGAATTTCTGGAATAATTTGGGCAAAAATGTCGCGATCATAATACGAAAATGTGATATTTATGTGTAGGAAGTCGCTTTACGAGGCTCACGTTAAACGGGCGTTTATGGCCAGGAATAAACGCCAAAAGGGGGCGCCAAGATGGCGTCGCGGGCGGGTGTCATGGCGTCATTATCGTTCGGTCATAACTCGTTACGCCGCAATATATATTGATGAGCGAAATCGTAAAATGGATTTTCGGAAATGCGGATAATTCCCTCCTTTTTCTCTCGTAAAACCCCCTTATATCGGAATTTTAAGGAAGATCCCTCAGGGGGAGTTAGTGTCGCCCGTCTACAAATATGCATCCGGAATATTAATGGCCATTAAATGTTTCGGACGTGTCTCCTAACGCGCAACAATTTTTACGATATCATCAGTTTCGTATCATGACAAAAATATTGAAGCATGCTAGGCACCAAGATGGCCGTCTTCGATGTCGAAAACACGTTTATTTTGGAAATGATGCATCCACAACAAGGTTGGGATGAAGCGTAGGGATGACACCCCTTCCTTTGACGGTTTAAATTTGCGAAACACGCTTTGATAGCCTAGTTAGGAAACCCACAGCGATCGTTTTGAACTTGCAGAAAATGCATTCGCAACCTGGTTAGGAAAACGCCAATTTCGTTCTGGGCGCTCCTGTGGCCTCCTGAGCCTCCTTTTGCATCACGGCTACGTCCAGACCTCCCTACCTGAGCACGGACTCGAAGATGAGCATGAAAAACCTGAGTATTTGCTCCGAAATTCCGAGCACAACCTCTAAAAAGCACCATGGGTATCTTTATGCTGGTCTAGAGACTCGCCCTTAACCTATACTTTTCATGTTTTTTTTTGTGAAATAAGTAGGAATGTTGAAGGTTACCCCGTGAGGGGGTGGTGCGGCCCGTCCACCCCCTAATCATGCTAGTTGGGGTGTTTTTTCCTGTTTTTTGGAGGTGCCACGTTACACGCGTAGGATGATACCATCCCGAAATTCTCACGAAAATCTGGTTTTTTGGCCCGTTATTTTTGGGGATGTTTTGGCCCCCTGCCACTCTCAGGCTCTTCCCCTTGACTTTGAACGCGTTTTGGCAATTTTTTTACAACGCGACCCACATTTTATAACGAGGTCAAAAAAACACTTTTTCTGACTTTACTTTCTCCAATAATTAGGTTCTGATTTGAGACTTTATTAAAGTTCCAGCTGTAAAATTCAGCTGGGGAGGATGTCACGGGACGAGCACGACCCCCTTACCTTTAGAACTGTTATGGTTTCTAACGAAAAAAGAAAAAAAAATAGTTTAATGTACAGTATGTTGTATTCATCTTGTAATGTATGTTGTAATATTTATTAGGTTATGTTTCTTACTGAATGTTGTGGGAATTTTAGTTTTTTCTTAACGATATTTCTGGTGGCTTATTTTGAGTTCTTCCGAGGTATTACTGGGTGTTAGGGGCACACCCTAACCCCCTTCGCCCAATTTCCATTTTTATTCTCAGGCAAAACACGCCAAATTTGCCTGACAAAAGAATGGAAAGTACCTGAGAAAGCGCCCCCATGCGTGCCGAAAAGTCTTTAGGGGGCTGACCCCTCGCCCCCCTAAGATGGTCGACGGACAATGGCGGCGGGGGCTCGTGTTTGGCTGAATGAGCCCGCTGCCTCACCCCCATATGCCAAATTCGTTTTTCGAGTACCCCTTACTTGCCATTCAACCCAATTTGTGAGGGCGGATTTTTTGCAAATTGAAAGTCCGATTCAACGAAGTGTTTTGTACCTGGTCGAAGATTAGACCCGGGTCTGTGGGGGGGCCCTCAGGTAGTTGGACTGGGGGTCATCGGGGGTCACGAAGGTAGCGCCACCTCTAGTTTACATAACCCCAAACTCGAGTCAACAATAACCCAAAAATTCACTTTCAAACCATTTTGTGCCCTAAGTCGCCGCCAGGTGACGCCTCGGTCGAGTCGAGCAAAGGCACCTAAAGCCCATTGTATGGTCATTGTTCGAAGGGTACCGTTCCCATAACTGCACGAGTGGGAGTTATAGGGCCCCCTGGCGTTGCATTCAGACGAAAATACGAAAATAGAAAGAAAGCCACTCACCTAAATTTTGCTTTTAATTCACTTTTCGACCGTTATTCTAACACCCCTTAAGGTGGGCCTATACTCAGGCCCTTCTCTGAATCAGCCCTTATTGGGATTACGCACGTAAGGTCCTTCTCCTCACGACCCCCCTACCGCCTAGGTACCCAGAAGTTGACCTCTGACCGCCTATACTTCTTATTGCATAAAGGCTTTGGAAAAATCACTTCATCTTTTGAAATTTTTCATCGTCTTTTGAAAAAAGTCACAACAGCAGGTTCGGGTTTCGAACCCGCCACTGAGGTGAGTGCCCGTCGTTGAAGGTCCTCAAACGAAAACCTTCCAAAATAGGGAACAAATGACGTTTTAAGGGGGTTTTAAGGGAAGGAGCATTATGAGACCTGCAAAAAAACACGTCATGAGTAAATATTGTGTTTAAACGTGTTTAGGATTGGGCTAAAACATGTTTGGTATAAGGCGGTTGAACCGTTCCATAGGGTGTTGTTTTGGGGGGCAAATTGGTGCATCACGCCAGGATCGCCCCCTTACCGGTGGTGCACGCGCGTGTTTATTGCTCGATAAACCACGTGGTTTTTTTCGCGTATATATGAGGGAAAATGACAGCTCCTCACACTCCTCATTTTAATGAAACGGTCCTGGTTGCAATGTTAATTTGTTCTTTTTAAATATTAAAAATTTTCGATTTTAATTTTCTAAAGTTGGTACAAAATTTCACGTTGGTCACAATTTCGATGTTATTATAAAATAACAAAATATAAAACATCATAAAATCTGCTGAAACGTTATCTGCGTGATACCAAAATGATGGGAAAAGGCGTGTGGCGGAGTGATGCACAATAGGTGTTTGGAATTAGCGAATGAACGCCATCTGTTGATGCGAGCAGGTATGTCGTGACCAGGCATATGGGTGTGGTCAGTTGGCACGTGGCTGCTGACCACGCCCGCCACCGCCACGTGACCACACAGACACCTGAAAGGTAACCCCCTCGTAGGTGGCGCTGAGTCATTTTGGCCACAGGTGGGTGTCAAATGCACGACTAAAAATGAAATGGAAGGAAATATTAAACGCGATTGACTGAAAAAATATTCCGTTTGAAATTGCGTGACTTAAGTGAGTCCTTGCTCGGCTGGTCGTTGCATCCCCGGTGATTTCCGAGCATATGCTCTCTTTCTCGACCTTTGCATTTTCATTTAAGGGAAATTCAAGTTCGCTCCATTGATTTCTCTCTTCTTCTCTGGCAGGTAAGGCTGACTGATCATTACGCTAAATTTCGGTTATGAAAAATTGGATTTTAATAGCTAGAAATCGAAGACGTAAGACTTCTTTCTCGGTGAGTGAATCTACGGTAATTGCGTTTCGAGCTCCGAAGTTGGGGGAGGATCAAAGAGGGATTTTTTGCCTTTTTTCCTTTTTTATTTCTGCGAAATTTATTATTTCCATTCAGCTCTCGGTACGTTCCTAGTTAAGGTCAAAAAGCAACGAACGCTCGCTCGGGGGCCGTTCATAAACGACCTGGTTTTTTTTTTTGGGTCTTACCGTTCTGGTATCGAGTATACCGTACGATGTATTCCGTGTAATATACTGTACATGGATGGCACGAACTACCATAGACACGCTGTTCCGTATACAGAAAGCAGAATTCTAAGTGATAACCAGTCGGTTGGTTACCATGACTACAACATCGAACGCAGTTCATCTTTTTTCGAACGCATTTTCACGTTCCGCGTTCCAAAATTGAATTTTTGGAATACATCACGTTCTATGAATACAGTAGTTGATAGCACTATGGGTGCCACGTAGAACACCACGTTACACAGTTGCCATGGTTTCAGAGTCGAATTCTTGGAATACACCCGTACATCGCGTTCTATATACAGTAGATGGTTACCATGACTACACCATGACGTGCAACGGTCGCGAAGTGGGAATTCTTTTCGAACTTCGCATAGTTGCCATGGTCACAAAATGGAGTTCTTGGAACGGTACCGCACGTTCTATAGTTACCATGGCATCTTTTCGCAAAAACTGCGTGATATGGCCCATTTTTGTGCTTATTTACATTAAAAAAAAATAAGAAAATGAATGAGAATAGTAACTGAGACGGGGGTAATGAATGACGATCCGCCAACCAGGGTGGAGTTCGTCCCCATTCTTCGAATAGTTGACCCCGTCACCCGGAGGCCCACTTGACCTTTAACCCGTATGGGGGAGGGGGGTCGCGGACGATAAGAAGCTTCTACCCCCAGCCCCCCGTAACCATGCTTTCATTATTTTTTATTGTCTTACTTTGTACGGACATGTCCTTCATTTACCTAAAGATGAGAGGGGTGAGTGGGGGCGCTGCGGGGCCTGAGGTCAACACTTTCGCCCCCTCACCCCTTTCTCGTCCTAATTTCCTCCGAATTTCGTTATCTGGGCTGCTCAACGGGGTGAACCTCCTGCTCCCCAATTAAAGCCCATTAATCGCGCTGGTGATTTTAATGGAAATGGATTGTTAGGCCTAATTCGCTTTTTTATGGCGCTTCTTTAATCGGCGGCCCGATCTGTAAACATCATTCGGGACTGGCCAAACCTCAGCGTGGTTCGGGTCAACATGTTCACTTTCAGACGCCATGGCGTAGTGTTGTTCCATTTAACTTTTTAGAACCGTGGAACGCGATGTTCTACAGGATCGAAGGCGTGGTTCTAATGCCACGGTGGCCGTGGTAACCGTTCTAAACGCGGCGATAAGAACGCTTTGGAACGCCGAAGTGGTTCGACGCTCTGCCATTGGCCGGTTTCACCTCCGGCGCGGACCAATGAGGTGTCGGCGCACGTTGGCCCAGTTGCCGTCCAGTCGACTTGACCTTTTTTTTCTCTTCGACCCCGATGGCGAACGTCGCACCTAGGGGGTGCTGAGTCCACACCGGTCACGTGGCCCCCCTTTGACCCTCTCTCCTCATTGGCCGATGTTACTTTCGTGCTCTTATTTTCGACCTTAATTAATGGCGTTTGTTGTCTACGTGAGGCCAACCCCCGAACTTCGTCCCTTAATTCCTGGCTCGTTTAGATTAAAGGTTGTCTCTCTTTTATTTATCGCTCAATTTGGCAATTTATCGCGCGTGTTTTTTTGCCCCGTCCCGCATACATGTATATCCTGCGACCTTACCGAAAGTATCGTCTTTCGAGAGCATCTCACCTAAAAGGTCGGCGCCGGCCCGACCGGATGAGACGCAAAAACACACCAATTAACGACGCCATTAAACGAGCGGGGACGACCTTCGACCCGCAGCACAATGGGCCCTTTCATCCTTACCACCGACGCGGAAAACACGCTGGGGCCAAGTCCCTACAAAAATGCTTGGCCCACTCAAATACGTGCTTTTCAATATAATTGACTTATCAAAATTTTATTTATTTTTAAAATAAATAAAATCGTGGATATGCCATCCAGCACATGGGGGCTGTTCAACCTTTGGATGCTTCCTATCCACTCGTAATTTTTTGGCTTAATTTTGGTCTTTAAGTCATCACTTGGAAGAAAAAGTCACTGGAAAGTCATTGGATTTACATACAGTACGTGCAAATCCTACCCAATCCAGTAGAAAAACACTGTAATTCGTCATAAAGTGATAGTGATGTGTCATAAAGTGATGCATTTGCTCGAGTTCCACCAAACCACCGCAACATTTACTCGCAGTCTTTCATTTACATGTACGTATACAATGTACGTTTATCTAAGCGAGTCTTGCGCGTAAACCTGTTCTACTGTACGTTGACTTGACAGGAGAAAACTTTGAAGTCAGTGATAACGCAGATTTGCATCACTGAGTTAGGTAAACGTACTGAAAGTCCATTATCTGAAAGTCCGAGTGTAAACGAATATACATGTAGTAATAGTCTGAGTTACGAGGATTTCTTTATACCATGTGTCTACAGTTCATGGCCTACGTGTAGTTTTCCGGAACACATGGTATGGAACCGTAAATGTACACTGTATGGTAACTCCAGGTTCCACTAGTGTCATACTTCATTTGTTTCGTTAAAATAAATGGAACTACACTGTACACGTATACAGTATATACAACATACTCTTTTATTCTTTTAACTGCACGTTCTGGAACTCGGCGGTTACGTTCCACGCGTTCCACAATTCCATGAATGGAACGCCTCGTTCCACGTGCAGTTTAACGGAACTACGCGTTCTATCGTTTCCACGGTAACCACGAACACCTTAATGCATGAGGCCTGCGTACGATTTTGGTATACTTTGGTACATGTACAGTATACTGTGCTCCGGCCCTCGTCTTCCAATGGCGTGCGTTGGGTGCAGCTGCTCTAAATTTTCTTGTTTATTGTTTAGTTTGATGGTGTTGCGAAAGTTGACCTTGCCAGAACTACACAGTGCGTTCTGATGACGGGGCTGGGGGAAGATGCATGGGTGACTAATTCTACGATTCTGTATATATCATCATTTCCATGTGTTGGCAGAGCTTCGGATGCGACATCAATTATCAAAAAAATGATACGACGACCGTTTTACCATTTCTATTTCACCCCCTCTGGCATCCATATTTATTTACTAATTAATGAAATAAATAATTTCGCTCCGACTGCGTGGAGATAGCGGCCATCTGCATTTCACCCCCCTGCACCATAATTCTATATTTGAGTTTTCTTCGCCCTCGTTACTTATGCAAAGGGCTGTCCGAGCATGTCGGACCCTCTCGCTGTTCTAACCCCTTCTAGTGACTAATGACCGGCCATCCCATTGTCCACTCTTGTCTCTGGACAATCGAACGCCTGTCTGACTGCTGACTGACCCTTCTCTCCAATCCAAAACCAATCGCCAAACTATGATTCAAATGAGATTCACTTTTGCGTTTTGCGGCCCTAATGGTCACTAAATCAAGATGGCCCCACCCCAACGACATGTCCGAAACAAACACGTTTCAAAACGCCAGCAAAAAACGAAACAAATGTGTGAATTAAATTTGGGAAACGTTTTGTTAGGGGGACTTGTGGTGGTGATGTCACATAGGGAACGAACGTATGAATCATTTTCAGTCCTTAAATGGGCATTGGTTACTTAAATTGACATGTGCCTTTCCTGCTGAAGATAACCATAGTTTAATAATGAAGATAACCCTACATCGTGAAGATGTTCAATAAACATCGATGTACTTTGAAACGTCAATTGGTAAATTGGAAAAGATATTTACCAGTAATTTTATTGGACACTGTTTTGATAAGGCGATGAAGCCTCATCGGTATAAGACCCATCGATAAGCTGTTGACGTGATAAGACGCTGCAACGTCATTGGTTTACATGTTGACAAAACAGTGATAACGTATTGATAAGACGTTGAACTGTTAAGGATGAGGCCATGTTAAAAGCTCATCGAATGTCATGAAAAGGTAATGGTAAAAGTTTCACAAACTTTCTTAACCATTGATAAGAGTTTGATAATGATAACGGATTGAAAAAAAGTATTGATATTAATTTAACAGCACACTATATTGATAAGGCATTGACAAATGCTCAGATCTATCGATAAGCGCGTAACCTGTTAATACACCGAAACGTCATTTGTCACTCTTTGAAAAGTTCATTGTCTGGATACTGATAAAAAGCTTAAGTCATTGACAGTATAATGACGCGATCATCGTAGGGTATTGGAAATGAACTGATAATTAACTAGACAATTAAAATATTTTCCTGCTAAGATATTCACAAAATCATTGGTAACACTGAAGGCATAAAAAAGTTTTCGATATAAAATACAACATTATTGGGTACAATATTGATGAGCTATTAATATCGTTAACAAATTGAACCGGAGATTGTTGAAACATGGACACGAGCTTAGTTATTGCACGAAACAATGGAGCGGAGCATTTGAAATTGCTTTGAATTTTGCGCCCATGCACTGCCGCGCCACCTAGCGACCGGAAAAACCGAAAGTGCGGAATTTCCTGTTTTTCCGCCATTGCTCGAAGTTCGCCCGTCAGTAACCGGTACCCAAAAAAAACGCTCGATTTCGGTGCTTCATTTCAAGTCGCGACTTTCTCAACTCGACTTACTGGTGCGTGTCTTTCTCGTCAATGTTCGAAGGGAATCCACTCGTGGAACAAAAAACAAGAAGAAATGAACGAATCGAACAACAACAAGAACAAGAACAAGAACAAGAACAAATAGAACGGCGATGTTAGGCCTACGAGGCCTCAACCCCTTTGTGTGGTGTCACGTGGCGCGCGTTCCAACATTCGGTAAGTTCCACAATCGAACGTCCCTTAATCTCCGACTGTTATCGTAGAACGCGCATAAATAAACACAACTGGCAAACAACGAGCTTGAGGGGGTTGTTTAGGGCCTCCCCCCCGAATGGCGTGACTAAAGCGTGGAATGGTCAACAGATAATGGTAACGACGTTCGAAACATGGTCGAAATTTATTAAGGAGGGAAGGCTTTTAACCCCTTCTTTCAGGGGCGCCTGGAGATAAGGACCAACGACCAAAAAAACGCCGAATGGCGTAAATGGAACACTTGAGGGGAATTCCCTCTGCCCATTACCACACGCACCCCCTTACACCGTTAGCGCGTCTGGGACTGGACTGATTGGGATTCCCCCACAAATGAAGTTCTAATCAATTTCGAATTATTTTTAAACAGTTGACACACTGACTCATCTACATGTACATGTATAGTGACGCTGTGAGGGGCTTGGGCACGTCTTTGGGCCGTTTTGGCCTTTGGGCGTGTCCTTATTGTCCTCACTGTCAACTAGTATTGACTCCAGTTCCTCAATGGTCCAGCATTGGTAAGGGGCCGAGGTCAATGACGAACAGTGCGAGGTGATCACAAACTCATGCAGTGATCAAGAATTGATTGCTAAGTGCATGAACTGGGACAATTGAATTGATCGATCCTGATGTTGACTTCTGTCTCGACTTTACATGGAGTCCAATTTTGGATAGTGAAGGATTGACAGTGCGAGGTGATCAGACAGTGTTGCGTGGGGTGGTCAAACTTTGATTATTAATTGTTTGAATTTATCACAGGGTGTTGAATTGAGTTGATCAATTCTGGTGTTATTGGCCTGGTTCTGGTGGACTTGGCATTGAGCTTGTCAATGGTCCAATCTTGAGCAATGACTGACAGTGCGAGGTGATCACAAATTTCTGGAGTGATCGAGCATCATTGGGTTGACTAAATGTATAACAAAATAAGGATTCTTACAAATTGATGGTGAAAAACATGTTTCTGTAGGGCATGAGCAGGGCCCAAAATCATTAAAAATGACGTGTGAGCAGTAAATGAATGTGAGGGATACTACCCGGTATCATTCCACGTCATATGTGCTTACTTCGTGGTACTTTTCCCTAAATTCCTCATCATTATTCATCAGATTTACACGGGGTGTTCCCAAGAAGTGGTTATACTGGCCAATATTTGAAGATTTGAAAATCAATCGTATAGATCATGATCAATCCTAACAGCTGGGCAGAGTTGTTCGACATACACGTATACTAGGCCACAGTTCGCAGTATTTGTATACATGTCGTGGCACTTACACCCTCTTCCATTTTATAAATGCTTAGAACAGCTGAAAATAGAGCAGTAATTGTTTCGAAAATCGATCATTGAGCATCAGCATCTGAAATCAAACTGGACTCCAGACCTTCCTGTTACATATTTGACTTTATAACTTTTAATCCACAGACATTAGAAGTTTATATTCAATTTGAAAGTTGTAGAGGAAGACGAGACCGTTACCTCTGAGGGGGGTCTCGGTCGCCATTTTGTGCAATTGTTTTTAATTGTTTCCCCCGAGCGTCCCTTATCGCCCGCCGAGTCCCTAATAGTCGTAAAAGGTATTTTTGAGGGGCGAAATAATCATAATAAAAAGGGTCTTTGAATGACTAATGAGGCGACCCTATCTTTTGTTAATTAAATTCCAGCGTCCTAGGAGGGTGGGGGTGGGGGTGTGTGTGTGGGGGGGGGGTGTAATCAGCGCCCAAAAATGCCCGCCATCATTAAATTAAATGGCTGGCAATGAGTTAGGATTTATGGCCCTTTGATACGGGGCTTAATTAATGGGCCGTGGCGCATGCGTCACCGCAAATAGACACTTCCGGTTGCGTTTAGGTAAACTAAGCGACACTTCCGCCTCACCGCTCATGCACCCCCACCCCCCATCCCTTCCAAACTGACGTCACTTAATTCGTTTTGTGACGTCGTTGTTGACTTTTAATGTCATGTTCTAAAGGACAACTGCGGCGCATTTGTGCAGTTTGTGTTTAGTATTAATAGCTGTTTTTGTAAGAAATTGGGACAGAATGCTGGTATACATAATTTTTAAATTCTTAATACTGTAATAGATTCATTTAATACTAGTTTGGCCCGAAGTTCATATTAAAACTTGTATGGGTCAAGGAGTTAATATTTATTATACCAGGGTTCATACGCACCTGGAAAGTCAGGGAAGAGCGAAATGGTCAGGGAGAGTCAGGGAATATAAGTTTTTTCAACAAAATAAAATTGAAAAATAAATTCCATCCCAAAAAATAATTTTTTACGTGTTTATTATTTTTAGATTTCTGCTCACCTTTTCCAAAAGTTGATATGAATAAACGTTATATTTTTCTCATGAGCAGGTTTAAAAAAATTTCTGCACGATTTATAAGTCAGGGAAATTGACTCGGGTTGTCAGGGAAAGTCAGGGAAATGATTTTGTAAATTTGAGTATGCACCCTGAAAATGCTAGTACATCATTTTTAAATTCTTAATACTGTAATAGCTTTATTTAATGCTAGTTTGTCCCGAAGTTCATATTAAAACTTGTATGGGTCAAGGAGTTAATGAATGAATACATAAAATGAATTAGTAGCGAATAATGAGTACAAAATAAGTTGGTGAGTTTATACAATGTTTAATTTAAACAATAAGTTACAGTGACAATAAGTACAATAAGTACACAATAATAACAAAGTGTGAGTACATAAAACCAAATAACAAGAATAATATTTTGTTATTTTAACGATGTTAATACAATCCGTATCTTGTAAATCCTGAATTGTTATGAACAGTTTTTGTTAAGATTTTCACCGATGATTGTCGCCAATTCATGGACTCAAAATGTGCGAAATGAAGAGTGGTCGTATAAGAAAACGCAGTTAAAAGCACGTTTCGATTTAAAGCTTTACGACTCGGGCGCGAATAAAATAGGGATTAATTTATCGCCGCTATTAAACACCGCAATCGGAAATGCATTTTATGTAGCGTTTAATTAAAAATTGCGTCACCCGAATAAGTTCAGCGCTATCTTGATCGTAAAGTGTAAACACTTTAAACACGAATCGGTTAGAAGCAGAAAATTCGCTTTACATGTATATACTGGGTTTCACCTTAACTTAGTCCTTTATCTGGAATGGAACGTCCCCAGAGGGCGCTTTATCGCCATTAGGGGGCGCTGGGGGAGCGGGGGTCGCTCATAAATTACCCAACGACGCCGTTTAATTATCGGAATGAGTTGCGAACGATGGCATTTGGGACAATTAAATGAAGACGATGTTCAAAGGGGGTTAAGTGCACCGAATATGGACGCGCAGTTTACTATAAAATGTATCCATCGTTTAAGTATTGGTCGAATTTTTCGTTACGTAGAACTGATCGCAACATTCGATGAAATAAGATAAGAAATAACTGTAGTTTTCAAAAATGTTTATGTTAAGCATCTGACAGCCTTTTCATTAAATGGATAAGGTAACATGAAAGTTTCACTTTTTTGACTTTATTTCCTAAGTTAATATATTTTTTCAATTTGTAGAAAAAAATAGCGATGAAGGCGTTTTTTATTAAACCGAGACACTATGACGCTTAAATATCCCGTTGAAATTGAATTGATATTTTGTCCCGAAAATGTGAAAATTTTGTTTTCCTAAAAATTTCAGCAGAAATTTATATTTTTTGATGAAAATTGAAGCTAATATTTGATATTTCTCCTGAAAATGTGAAAATTTTGTTTTCCTAAAAATGTGGGTAGAAATTTATATTTTTTGATGAAAATTGAAGCTGATATTTGATATTTTCTCCTGAAAATGTGCCATGTTACGCTAATATTCAGCATGGAATCGATATTTTCGTAGATATCTTTTACCAGTTTCTTAATTTCATGGAATATTTTTAATTCATTCGTCTGTCGAAAGTGGTTCAAAATCACATTTTGGATGAAGTTCGGTAAGGGGTCATCGCTAGACCGTTGGTCAAAAGAGTCACCCGTGTGTCCGTGTCACGTGGCCTGCTTAGCACCTATTTTGGAACAGCAGCTTCGTCGTCCCTCCCCAGGGGGTCAATTGTGTGGGGGGGGGGGGTCAATGGTGGTTCCGATTTTTCGGCTATTGTTGTGAGAGAGTAAGGTGAGCTGCCATGGAGCGGCTTCTCTGATGACTTCATTGATATGCAAATGAGGGCGCCCCCACACCCCCCCGAGGGAACCGGAAGGGGGAGGTCGATGCTCGAAGCGCCGCCACTTCACTCACCCGGCGTTCTATTCGAATGAATGAAATGCATCATGATGGTTGAAAGATTTTTGAATTAGTCTTTTGGCCTATTTTGCATTTTTAAACAAAAACAATAATTGGGGTTCATTTCTTCCATTTTTCTACCAAATAATTTAATCTTTTTTTTTTTTGGTTTTTTTTAAGGTTTTTGGTTTTTAAGGTTTGTCCCTTGAAGAAAAAAAAATAATGTATTCGAAACATTGGATTTTCGCAGGATTTGAAACGAAAACAAACACGAGTCAATAATGAACCACGCGAAATTTTGAAAAAAAAAATGAACCAAAAATGGTTTCGAGATTATTTAAAAATTACTTTTCTGGTGAACATATTGGTCTTCGAGTTCATGAATAGTGTTTACTTTTCAATTTTTCCCACCTTTTGGTGAGAGCGAACTGCTTAGGGGTTTCCATCCCGTATCTCCCGCCTTACCACAACGCACTCCCGAAAAATCCCCTATTTGAAACCCCTATCCCGAAATTAGCCCCTCGACCCCCTCAGGTTCCCTCGGGTTCCCTAAGGTTCTCACGGTAGCCACCCCATTGTGGCTCGCGCTGAACAGGTTTTAGGGGTGGTGGTGGTGGTGGGGGAGGGGTCTTTAGAAAGGGAAAATCTCCGCTTAACCAAAGTGTAAGGGGGTTAGGGGGTTCTTTGTTCGCCCCCTATTCAACGCTGTTGCCCCCAGGTGAGGCGACTACCGTTAACCCGTCGAGGGGGGGGGGGGAGGTGAGGGGGGACCTTGAAAAGACGGCGCGTGCTGAGCAGGGGGACGCGTGTGGCCCCCACCTGGAGGGGGAGGGGGAGGGGGGGGGGGGAGAATAGGAAAACCCCTCACCTTCGAAGGCGGCTGTTTGGAGGTGGGCGAGCTTTGTTTGCTCGGGGCAACGGTCGTCGTGAGGGGGGGGGCACGTGGACGACACGCGCGCCCCTTGACCCCGCGGTGACCTCACGTACTTAGGCGTCGGGGATAAGCCACGTCGCTAATTTCGAGTGCGCTCCCCTGGATGGGCCTGAGGCGCACCCCCTTACACGTACTACGTGTATGTCTGGTTGCAACGTTGATGTGCGATGTGTCGGAGACTTTGATATCAGTCGCGTGGACCTCCAGGGGGACTGGGTGACACGACACACTCAGGGTGGCCACGGGTCAGGGAAGTCAGGGAATTCGAAATGATAATTTTGTGGCCACCCTGACACTGTACGAACATGACGCGCGTTAAGGGCCATTATAGGCCGTTTGAAAAATCCCTGTGAATTTGGGGACACCCCTGCACTCCATTCAAAACACCTATAATATTTTCGCTCAAAGAATGGACTGTGACGTATGTCCATGACCAATAGGATGCAATCGCCTGTTTGCGATTG
>JAQFYZ010001211.1:0-26123 GCA_034695085.1 Cylindroiulus punctatus | reverse complement strand
TTACAAATGTATGCAATTTAATTTAATTGTGAAACACAATTTTCATAGTGTCCCAATACTTTTTTTGTCAACTGTAGGAGATTGTCAGTCTGGTTTTAGGTCAGTCAGGAGCACGCAGAGCTTAAGGAAGTTTGGCCAAACAGTTGGCCTGGTGAAGCAACCCCCAATTAAGACATACGACTTATTTTTATATAAGAAACAAGACAAGAATATCAATCGGCATCACGACTCATCAATCACCTGTCACTAGTGACCCCCCAAGCAGAAAGAAAAGGACACAGTTACATTATGGAAACCAGATTGCCGATCCCATATAATTTTGCGTAGGAATAATCTGCTGAACCAAAATTGAAGTTTAACCCCACATTCTTGGCTGCAGATATGCGACAGACTCGCAAACACTGCATCCAAGTCAGTATGGTTGACAATGGCTATTTTGGTAATGACTCTTGAGGACCGTATCTAGGTGTTGGTTGGCATGCTCCATATGAAGCAGAAGTGGAACTTGTGTCAGTTTTTAATACTCAACTATATGTGTTGTAGTCAACATTAGCACAGGCATTTCCCCATTAACAATAAATGCCATGGCAACTTCTAAAATTGCAGTGAAACTCTCGCTTACATAGCGCTCAAAAATTTCAGAAGCGTCTTTGCTTCTGTAAATGAAAACAGACAGCTCCTCAAGAGTGTCTTAGACTGGAAATACATCCTCGCATGGAAATCAGTAAATGAACAGGGTGGGAGACGAAAATTCATGATGTCATTTGACAGGAACTCAGTTTAGATAATGGCTGCACATAGCCCATTGCGTTTAAAAGAAGGCCTAAACTCGATATATAAAACCGTATCAGATTTTCAGTCAGAAATATATATTGCTGCGGAGGCCATTACGGCTCCTTGGTATATAGTAATAGTTTTCTTCTTCTGTGGGCCTTTTTTGCTAAGAAATTGAAATTGCAGAAGCATTTTTTGCCCGCGTTAAACCGGTTTTTGTACCAATATACATTTTATCAAGGTGGCATTTGACAGATATCTCCCCATTACCATAAGTCGTAATCTTCCCAGAGACATCAATATAGAGCGCTAAAGGACTATCCATTCTGGGGATTTAGACAAAATGAAACTGGAAAAGCTCATCTCGTGCTAGCAGCTCACCCACGCCCCCCACGAACTTAGCAGAAGATAATTTCCAAATTTTTCACGGTGCAGTCAGGGTTGTTTTTCATTCGGTCTGGGAATGCCAGAGATGGATTAAGCCGAAATTAAAACCACATTCTGGTCTATTTCAACCTTAGGATTGATAAAAGCCCGCCCGATTCCCTTACGATTTCGTTCCGCTATGTCAAAAGGCAAATCCATCTCTGGCAAAATGCGTAATGATGATTGCGAAAAAAAATTGGAACCGTATTCGTTTGAGGGGTGCTCCCACCCCCCTGAAGACATTCAAATCAGCAGCTAACGAAAGCTGGAAACATCGCTCAGCCACGTTGGCACATATTGCTTAAGTTTCTCTGTAATTGCAAATTTGCGGAATTGCACAACAGCGGGCATATATCTTCGGGGCTGCAGCACTTGGAAACTCTAATGCGGATTATGTGTTGAAAGTTTATAATAAATGTCAGGGAAGTCAATTTGGACTTAATTGTAGTTTTACAGTTAGTTGGGTTTTTTGTGTTGAAATAAGGAATTTGCTGAATTCCATTTTACACTGTATCCTGTCGTTCCGTATCAACTATTTGACAGTAATTTAATAATGATACTTGCCTAACAGCTATAATTGATTGATTAGATGGCGATGACCACATATCGACAATGCAAATGTTTCAGAATTCCATACTGAGCAAATAAATGATGATACTCTAGATAAAAAGAATTCCCACGACATGAAAATAATTTACAGGTCAGGGAATTAACATAAACACATAAAAATACACAAATTGCATAGCGTTATTGTGGTCCATGTGATAACCTACTCTGTTGACAGTGTTTTCACCATTATTCTAGAAATAAGTATCATTTGAATATGAATACCAAGTGTGACTTAAGTGTTCATTTTTCTCGGTCACGGAAACATTTAAAGAGACGATGAAAAAACCTGGAAAGTCAGGAAAATTCCTTCAAAAAAATGCATCCATGCAAATCCTGGGGTAGGCAATCACTCATAGCACTAGTGTGCTGTTGCTGTGGATTTCTATAGTGTTGTTAACACTTGCCAGTTCAGAGCTGACCAGGGTATAATACGAGTTTTCTATTACACTGTGCAGGAAGTACAGGATCTGCCGCCTAGCGGACAAAACTAAACCTCAAATAGCCAATGGCAAAAGTAAAATGCAATATTTCTAGCGATGTGCCTTTAATCCTGTACTGTTAAACAAGTGAAATTTTCGATAAATATATTTTTTTACTAAAAAGTATATCTAAAAATGCGCCAGTATCAGTATACATGTGTTGGCAAAATAACAAGAATTGTGAGTTATGACTTCGTGGTCTTAGTGCCGTTCATTCCTATTAGTGACAGTAAAACTGTCAGTGTTTGTTATCGATTGATAAGGCAAAAGTAAATGTAAATAGGACCAATCGCATCTTCCTTCTGTTTGCCATCACGTCAGTACCATGTTGTAGGTACATGTACGTAGGCAGGTTATGCTTTTATTCCTCATTGAGAATATTTAAGCGTATTATTTACGGAGATGAACATGTACTTTAGCATCTCCTTAAGGGATTTCATGTAAAAAACGCGTGTGCAATGAAACAAAAGAAGGTCTGGTAGCCAACATTCCTTACATTATTGAATTTGTATTTCTCTCATCCTTGAATAAAATAAAACTAGATAAATACGCAGTTTCCTGGGAAAGCAACAAACAAACAAACCTCCCCTAGCGCAGCATTTTCTCAACCCTAAAATAATTTAAAATCGAAATCAAGCAGTTGAAAACATGTTTACCATCAGATTGTCAACCTTAATCCATAGGTAGAAATTTGCTTCAATGAAGGACTCACAAGATGCAATTTAGTTAAATTCGTTAAAAAACGAGTGATAAACTACTCAACAGCCAACCAATCAATGTTTCTAATCTCTCCAGATATTGAACGCCCTATCTTGAACAAACCTAATCATTTCAGCATCTTTCCCATATCTACACAAAATTCCTCAGAAATGGAGTTTCATGCATATCCTTTTCTTATATACACCTACCAAAAACAGATATGCATGTACAAGTTGCACCCAATATGCGCACAATTGCATAATTCGCCTCAATTCATTTTTTTTCACAAAAATGTTCTATTGTGATTAACCTTACTTTCCATGCAATAACAAATATATCGCCTTGCCATGAACCACCAAATTAAAAAAAAAAATATTAAACTTACCCATGGAAGTCGATCCACTATTGTCGAATATGCAGCCGTACTACGGGTTATGCCCTTCTCCGCCATGGATACCATTAAAAAGCAGGCTTCTTCTATCCTCTCAAAGGCGCTCCAAAATGTTGCACAGAAATTCACTAATATGAAGCCGCACTACGGATTAAGCCCTTTTCCGCCATAGACGTCATTAGATAACGGGCTTCTCCCAACAGCTCGAAGGTTGGCAGTGATTGCCTGGCAGTTAGGCAGCTAAATAAAGAAATTAAATTTTAGGTCAGTTTAGGTTAAATTAAATTTGGGTTGAACACAAACAACATGAAAAGGATAACTTGTGATAGCCAACATTCAGTAGATGTCAGTTCTGTGCGCTAGACAGCTAGGATTGATATACAACTTGTATAAAAATGCATTGTGCATATAGAAGACGAATTAATTAAATGCATCTGAAGTTTATTCATGTATTTCTGATATTTTGTAATTCTAGCTTATGACGTTTAGCTTTACTACAACTGCTGTGCAAACATATGTCAGACCCCATTAGAAAGCGTTGAGTCACAGTGACACAGTGACACATTGTAACAGTGTAAACTCATGCAATTCAAGGCTCATACTTGTCCTGCAGCATGTCTCACTTGGGTCATCTTAACGCACTGCTACGGTGAAAATTGAAGACCGTTTATGAGATAATCAACAAAAATGTTCCAATTAAAGTGGCACTTATTTAATACAATACGTTTTGCATTAAGCATATATAGGGCAAACAGCATTATTGGAGAGCAATTTGAACATTGTTTGGCTGCGTTTATATATCATAAGCTTACATGTGAATTAACTGCTATTTGCATTTTGTGGCACTCTGACAATTTTTGAAGTTCAATTCTTTAATTGGTGTAATTCCGGAATGCGGAAATGAAATGATGCGGCATTTCCTGTCCACGTTATTTAAACTCCAATGATGTTGTGGTCAGCCAAAGCATTCATACAACTGCTTCTATCGAGTCATGTTACAGAATTAGTCGATCATTGAACTCAATTGTCCACTGATCTACATAGGACTTCCGCATCAACGAGGTCCTTCAAAAACATGAATGGAATTACCAATATACTATGAAATTAATGTTATGCTTGATGCAGGGGCCACTGATGTCCATTGCCGTTGTAAATTTGGAACCAAATGCATGGATTCCATATTCGTTGAATGACCACATGGCATCCCATTACTTCTGTGGCAGATGATGCTCCATTGAGGACAACCCATTCATGCAGGCTGTTTGGACTGATTTGGAAAAAATCTATCAGCATCCTTTGAAAAATGCCATGCGACCTTGACACACCAGGTTACTCCTGGCAACGTGAAGATTGCATCCGGTGTTCTCCAGGGGATTTAGGTGCATCTCTAGCTGCCGTTTTTACTTGTTCATTGTCAATCTGTCATCCATGGCCACCAGAGTTAAGCTGTTTGACCTTAGGTCAATGTTGGCGCCCTTGAAAGCCAGGCAAGGCGAATTACAAAATCCCTGAATTACATTTAAGAGTGGGAGAAATAGATTGCTGGACATTAGGGAACATGCTACAACTAGATGGTGTCTGCATATGCCACATCAAAGACGTGGGGTGCAACTTCTTGCCATTCTAGAACGTACTTTGTTTGCCAAAAATGGTTAATGCAGTTAGAATGTTTGAAAACCCCATTAGTGACTTCCATGTTTTGATAATAAATTGAAAGGTTCTGGAACTTGCCCAAAATTGACAAGGCATGTGACGATGCCATTCTACAAAAAAAATAAGCAATATTTGCCGGTAACATTTTTTGATCAAACCACTATTTTCAAAAAATATGAAGCAAAGGTTACATTAATATATGCATAGGCTATTAAATTAGTGTATGCATATAGCATAAATATTGTTATGAATGCACTTTGTATATGAACATATCACTTGAACATTTAAAACAGTGAATATTGAAAAGAACTAGTCCTCCTGTGATGAAGTCATTTAATGAATGTCCTGCAATTGCCACAATTTTTGCATAGTCCACAATTCTGTTTAATGCCAATTCTGATCTAAAGTATCAAAATCAGTCTATTTGACACACTGGTATGCATTTCCATATAGTAATACCACGGTCATGTTAATACTTACATGTACATTGTCATCCAGTTGCTTCATCTCTTTGAAAATAGCAGTCGGATCAAAAAAATGTTTCAGGCAAATATTGTTTATTTTTGTGTAGAATGAAATTCTGTATGCAAAACGGTAGGTTCTCAATCAAAAAATGGAGCTCATATATTAAAGACTTTGACAATGACATCTGACCTCAAAATAAGTTATGCCGTTCAGCTTTCCCCTTGATATAAGAAACTAACATTTATCGAAAATATGTTGTGCTATATACATCGCCCAGTAACTGCAACAGTGACATATTGTCAAATTAGCACTTTTGGAGATAATAAAAGAAATTATTTCGTTGTGCATGTAAATTAACTAAGCTGGGTAATATTCACTTGAAATCTTGCGGTATTTATGTGAAATAGCTTTATGTCAGCAGGCGTTTATGCAGGTTCTAACCCATTTTTGAAAAAAAAAAATTCAAAATGTGCCACTGTTGCAGTCAGTGAGCGTACATGTATATTGTTAAAATTTCACGTTTTGGGGGCCTACGGATGCCCTTCGGAGAATTTACTTCAGCTAGAGGGACTCAATGGAAGACCAGGTCAGCACAAACCAGATGACAGCGAAACCTGTCTACAACGACCACTACATGTAGGAATGTAGCATGGTTGGTCGTCGTGTTATCTTGCTCAAAATTGGTCATGCACGTTGAAGTGGTGGAGAAAAGGCCAAATCTCGGCGCTCTCATTATGCAAATCGCGAATCCAGTGAGCTCTCCGCATAATTGGCTCGTGGCAATTACCAACGGGAATTAATTGCCAGCGTGGCATCGCCTCGAAGCGCCGTAGCCGCGCTGGTGGCGCCCCCGCATCCATTCACGATTTGAATGCAAAACATCTGCTTCCTGGGCTTATCTTTTGATGACACCGTATTCAGCGGGGGATTCGCCGTCTAAGAATAGGCTTAAGCGAATTGACAACGCCAAATTTAAGAGCAGTAACAAGAAACTGTCTCTTGTTCGTGTCCTGAAATGAAAGCTGGATTGAAAATGCAAATAGCTCGCAGATTTTGAAATTCCAATTGGCAGAAGGCTTTTGCTGGCTGAACCAATTCTGGTGAAAACCTGCAGCAACTGAACAACGGATCAAAAATTGGGATATTTCCCACCCCAAATGTACACAAAATCTTTATACAATTTGTATTCCAACCCTACTTGTCTAGTGTATAGGGATAACACCTGTCCTTGATACCATCCTTTTTACATTTTTTGTGTTTGTTTTCTTTTTGTGCCTTACTAATCTAACCTAACCCAACCAAATCTAACCTAACCAAGCCTAACTAACTAGCCAAAACTAACTGAAACAAACCTAAAATGTAATTGTGATTTAGCTGCTAAATCCAACATATCAATATTAAAGTGGCAAACACATAAGATATTCATTAGTAAACTCAAAAGCCAAAGACATGTCACACCCAATAAGCCCTGTATGTATGGGAATTCCCCTTTGATAAGCACTGCTCGCTCTACTGAATGCAAATTCATATTTAGTTCTCTTTAGTGTGTATGCTAAAGGTGACGACATTAATACGCTCGTACTTAAAATATCAAACAAGGTTGCTAGATATTAGCAATTTAAAAGAACTGATCTCAATTTGCTGTTCTAATAAGACATTTGTATATAGATGTAATATTTCAGATTACGCCCTACTTGTCTGTTATAAAATAATGCCACCTGTCGTAGTTGTTGCAATGTATTCTTTTTCTCCGAAACATAAACTTACTCATCCGAAAGTTACATAAAACAATTTCATTACATTCCCCATTTATAGCAGAGCAGTGCTGTAAATGGGTGGTCATGGTGGTCAGGAGTATTTTGAAAAGTAAACATTTCAATGAGATTAAAAGTTTTATTTCTGGAGAAAGCCTGTAGTTGCATCATGGCACTATTTCTCAAACATTATGCAGTCAGTTTTTCACAAACATTTTAAAATCATTTTTTTATTTTAAGGGATATATTTTTTGGATTAGTGGATTCTTTGTCATTTGCGGAGATTTGAAATGTTACATTACATGCTGATAACGCCGCCCAAAAAATGTTTGCTAGTTTTAAAATATACATTAGCATCTTTTAACAACACTTCTCTAACATGGAAGAAAAAAAACACTTGAAAAAGTAGCAAAAATGCACAACAATAATTAAAACTCGGTCTGTAAATTATCGATTTCATGCTCTGGCGGGCTTTCCCTACATGGGGAACTTCAAATTGGATTTTCTAAAAAGGAACAAAAACGATTTCATTACAGGCCGTGTGTTTCACTGATTGTTTTCCATTACCCGCTATCAGTTGCATACCAGGCAAAGAACACGACACAATTACCCATCTCTCACTGAAAAATGACGATAATAAATAGCGCCCATGATCGTAATTGGAAATGCTGGTCCTGAGACAACTTAAGAGGGTTCCCAGCAATATGTTCGGCGAAATTCAATTGCTTGTCATTCGAAGAAATAAGGTATTTTTCTATTTTGCCTCAAACGAACGAAATATGACAGCAGCCATGTCAGTTCAAGAATTGAAAAATCGCTCAGCTGGAATGTATCTGAAAATTGATTCACGATATCATTTCCACGGAAAACTGAAAGAATCTTGCTAAATTAGGACACGACTTGGTTCCCAACTTGACTCATACATGCACCCATACTAGAAACTACCGTGTGCATTATCATGAACGTTATTTCTAAATGTTTGCTTATGGACATGATTGTGTTCTTGTCAGTAGTGCAAGTTGACTGAGGGCACAATTTAGGGTTGCCTCAAATTGTATTTCCATCCGCAAATTTCAGTGCATATACTACTGTATTTTCAATGAAATTACACAGAAAACGCATCAATATTCCATTAGCTGTGCTGTAGTCCAATTACAAATCATGCCTACAGCGAATCCTTCATTATTGTTGTGTCTAAACAAAAATACCGACTGCACTACAGATTAGGCCCTGCTCCGCCATAGACACTAGGCTTTTCCTAGCAGCTCGTAAGCGGCAGTGATTGCTTGTATGGTCTACTAAATAACTAAATTGCTGGAACATGTTAAGTTTCACATAAACAACACACACGAAATACAACAGGTATAAAAATAAAAGAATAAGTGGTGACAGGTAGGAAATGTGTAATTCTTGTATACTAGATAAGTATAGTGTTCAAATCATGCTTAAATCATGTACGTGTTCAACACATTATTACATTCTACATTACATTGACCGTGTGATGCAAAATCGTGGCGTCATGAATATGTCCGACACCCATTTCAAAATTCCGTCTTTTTTGTGATTTTTCAACATGATATTACGAGAAAACTATGCATATTTGAGGGCGGAAAACGACTACAACGTATTACTATGGAGATATAATTTCTAAATAAATGTTTTTTACGCATTTTGGGAATTTCTGAAATTTCCCTATTAGTCGAAGGCACGACAAGATGGCGGTTGCATGGTTATCCATTACTAAATCAGACGCTACCCACACAGCAAACTTTTGTCCATTGGATGCAAGCGACAGCCAGGGCCATTTCATTTACCACATGGCCATGTCCATTTGGACATCCAGTACTGTACAAGACCATGAGTAAAGAAAAAAAACCTGCTGATCTATTGAATCTGTCTAAGGTTTGTGCAGAATTGCACAAATGGAGGCGCATCTCGTTTGGCGATGCAATAGCAATTTGAAAAAGAACAACAGGCCATATCCAGCGTAAGAGACAGGTTGAAACAAACTATCATTGCCGGATCCTATGAAAAATATAAAATGAGGGAACAATTTCGTTTAATGGCCCACAGTATCCCCATAAATTGCCTCGCGGGCCGCAGCGACAATTTCATCGTGAAATTGAAACGCTTTCAGTATCTTTTTGCTCTTCCTCTTCAGCACCAAGGTGTAACCAAGTAGGCCCGAGGACCGTTACCGGCAATCGTTATGATTTATTCCATGACTTATTCCGCTGATGGCCAACATTAAAGGAAAACGCCTTCCACTATGGGCCGAAAAAGAACACTAAGCATTTTTGTTCCTGAAGTTGTAAAACTTTGCAGGAAAGGTGGCCATTGACTTTAGAAATTACTCAAAGCTTAAATATCTTTTGTGTGTATATCATAGGCAAAACAAATGAAACATGCATGCTCGGATATGAAACAAGCTTGGTTGCAGTACAGCACTACAGATATTGCCCTGCTAAAAATATGCACAATATGGTGTTTAATCAAACGTCATGTGCTCAAAACTGACCTAAAGTGGCAATTACTTTATTAAGTTCAGCTGCACAGCCACCAGGCAATCATTGTCAGCCTAAATAGCCCTTTGGCGTTGTTCACCTTCTCATAGTCGCATATTAAACCAAACCAAACATTTGGTTCTAACCAAACTTATTATAAGTTAAATTTTGTAAAGCTCACCAATAGATGAAATTGGAGGGATCATGAAGTATCTTGCTTCTAATAGTGATATACAATCACAGTATATATCATGAAAACAGGTAAAAATAATTAGGGATAGTACTGAAAAGGAAGATTAGATTTAATTGAATTTTAGAAAGAATTAAATTGGCTACCTTGGGTATAAGGGATTTTCAACATATTGAGATGAGTTGTAATAATCACAAATTCTATTAGGTTAATTTTTGACAGCTAGAATAGGTTCTTGTTTACTAGGCAAGTAGGGTTGAAACATCTATTTTAGGTGGCAGGGCGTATGATAACACGACGATTGTTGACACAAGTGGGAGGGTGAAATTAAGAAAAATCACGATTTTATGTCAGATTCTTTTAATAACGTTTGATTTGCAAGAAAAATGAATTCATCTGATGGAAACAAACATCACATTAGATATGTGAACTGTTTCTTCCTCTATTGGGGACTAGATTTATAAAAAAACAAAATGGCGTCTTCCTAGCAGACGGTCATCCCACGTGGCGCTCAAGTGATTTCTCGCTCGCCAGCGCCACCCAGCGGCTAACGGCGGCGTAATTTGGCACCGCAAGCTGGGCGAGCAATTAAATGTCCATTGGCCGAAGATTCGTTGTACACAACTTAATTGGTTAGTGTTATGCGCCAGCATAAAATCCGCTATAAGCACCATCATGTAGTGTGCGCTGAGAAATAACTACCTTCAGCCAGGGTGTGCATTGTGCTCAGCGCCTTTATTGCCCCATTCGACTGCTGTTTAATGGTAGTTGGTAAAACGTAACAGAAATAATAACTCTGGACCAATTCTGAGCACGTGTTTAATGAACGTCGATCTAGGCATGCACTGGCTCGTGTATGAATTGCGATCTTCCAACGATGAGTCGGGAGATTTCGATGGGGGAGTAAGTTACTCCTTAAGATGGTCAAGAGCTGAGATTGATTTCTTAGACTGTATATGCACCAAGCAGGGATCCGTACATACGAGTCTACATGTAGTTAGACTCAAATGCGTTTCTGATCACTGGTTGCTGATCAGATTTTGCTAATTAATACCAAAATTAACCCTCTTAGAGTGAGGATGAAAACGAAATCGATTCTTAATTGGAGTTCTCATCACCTAGGGTACACCCACGCAACATTTCAAGATTGTATCTGTCGCAAATCGAACAGATGACGTCATTTTTGTTATCTAATTTTACATCATATTTTCGGTTAATTTTTTTTTGTAAAAGTGATGTCATAATGTCCGTAACATGTGATGTCAAAATTAGTATCAAATGACGTCAAGTGTTTATGAAAACGAGGACAATTTATCATGACAATACATATCTCTTGGCCATCATACAAGACGATATCAGGTCACTGTTCCTTGAACAAATTAGAAGTTTATAATTTGTTTCAACAGTAAGACTGGTTTGATCTCTGGGGCATGGCTTGTTTCCCTTAGTTGATACTTCATCCAAGAAAATTTGCTGATAACAGCATGAATACATTGGGGGAAAATCGTAATTTACTTCACAGAATTTTTTTGTTTATCACAGTCAATAAACCTATTTTTATAAAAACAAATCAACAATGTTACAATTCAAATGATGGACAACGTGAATATTCAAGAATGTCTATTTTCGAGTCAATTTTGTAATTTTGCCTTGTCCTATTTATTTAATATTGCGCAAAAAAATATGATGTAAGATGACATGTTTTAAAAGTGGTCCATTATGTTCAAAGCAAGACGAAAAATGACGTCCTTTGTGGAAATGTTTTAAAAGTACAGTCCTTAATTTTAAAAAAAATATCAAAAACTTGCATCCATTGGGAACGTAATGATTGATGTCTTGCCTGGAGCAAGATTTAAATATAATGTTAGTCCATTTGCTGATTGGGAATAAAACAAAAATGATTCTGTCCTGTGCTTGTCGGATATATGCCAGGGTTCCATTGTTTAACAACACTTATACTCACTCCCTCAGAACCCTCACAAATATCTAAAACGATTAGTCGTGATTTCCAACCAACCAATATCTTATTATCATAAGACAACCAGCTGTAACTATTCAATGGATTATTCGGAATTCCTTAAATGCAAAAATCACCAAACATTGCAGTATTGTTTCACTTGTATTAATTCTACGAACTGACACAATTATATGTTTGTCATTCCCTTTCACAAAGTCAGACTATGCACATGATGTGGTTAGTAAGCATGACATCAGGGATAATTTATCTCCCAGCATCACTGCCGATTCGCCTCCTTAATTTCCCACCCGCCACGTCCAATGCTAGATTTTTAATTAATATCATCGCTGCACAAATGGGCAAATAATTTTGAGTGTGAAATTGCAAAGTCATTCATTTCATCGCAGAAACGTTCGAGCATGAACGAAGTTGCTCGCAAGTGATCGATAATGCATTATCGAAACTCAAATCACCATTTGGTAAAGCATAAATAATGTATGTATGGAGAACGAGGTTTTCTTCCGTTATTATTTAATATGGGAATGAAATGCAAATTGCTTTCGCCGTTCAACCATGCTATAAATAGTCAAAAAATTCTGCACGAATGAGCAGTTACAGTCAACACCCCAATACGATTATTGGTCAAAAAGATTATCCTATTGTTCATACCATGACAGCTTGCTAATACCCTGTCAACATGTAAAAACACCTAAAACTCGTTTTTGTGTTGTAGGGGTCACAAGTTTTGTCACTTTTAGCCTATCATTTATGTTAATTTTTAGCTTTTCGATATTTAAAGGGGTGTAAGGGATAGAAGTTAACCTTAAGTCAGATTGTCCTTGCATCGCAAAACTATCATTTTAAAGTGTAAACAATGTAATTATTTTTATGTACCTTCCTAACTTTTCCCAAAACTTTACCTTCTTACAGCAGTTTAGGACTTACAATACTATCCCTTTCACCCCTCCATTTGTTGACCTCCTGCTGAAGACGCCACGCACAAAAAAATATTACAAAGAAATGTTAACAAATGTTGTAATTTACAGAACTGAGTTCCAAAAATGTTTAAAAACTTTCAATCCAAGGTCCAGTCATCTTTTTCTGGAAATTTCGGCAGCAGGATTGTTTATAGTTCTGCTATGAAGTAGTTATATTAAGTGTGACTGTTTTTTTATGTGCCAGATAATTTCAATTTTAATTTAATAAAACTTGCCTAGAAGACGACATGTACACGTATAACACATACAATACTCCGTTAGGTCAACGTCTGATATCGGATTTACTTCAAACACTCAAAACTAATCCGTATTTATATTTGAGGATTATGGGGTCATTTTACTGACCTACGCCGACCCGATTGTTGTTTATAATTGCACAAGTAATACCTAGTCATCGTCTTTGTAATTGTACCACCGCTTAGCAAAACAACTTGTATGCAAATGCAACGGTTCTGCTGACTAATTATCTTCTGATTTTCCAGGTATGGAAAGACTATCAACTGAGATGGGATGCAACAGATTACGGAGGAATTAGCGTATTGCGATTAATGCCAGACAAAGTGTGGAAGCCTGACATCGTATTATTCAACAAGTAAGCAGCATCTAATTGATAAATTTATCCAAGGTTGAAAGCCATCACCATGGCACCGACCAAAACGCTTAATCCATGCTCAAGAAGAATCGATGTCTTTCTGAATTCAAAAATGTTTTAAGAAACACTTGGTATAGTGAACAGGCAAATTATTAGATTATTGAAATGGGATTGTTGTCATGGTGTCGCTTCAACAATGGCCTATGTTCCTGCTTACTGATTTAAGAGATATCGAGTCATCGCCTTCTCTGGAATATCGATTTATCAACTGCTTTGTCAAATAGATGAAACAATAGTGATGAAACAAGGCCTGTGTGGGTCAACAATCCTTTTTAGTGACATTATTTCGGTCGCTTTAGAAATTATCAGATTGTAGTTGCTCATGGGACTTTTGACCATGTTGTGCGAGAATGCGATTTTTGACGAATTTCATCACCCCCAGCGCCCCCTAGATACAATCCAAAAATATCAAATTCAGGTTACAGATTTTCAGGTTGACATCATTTGAAAAACAGTGCATCTTACGACCCAATCGCTTCTTCATTATTGGCAGGTCTTTAATTATGTGCCATGGTGAAATGCTTTTGTGAATGTGTTTAAACGGCCTTTTGGACACTATCCAATGTCCAAATGGCATATACCTCTCAAGGACATTGAATAAATGTGGCTTGACCAAGGTCGTTTCTTTTGACTCAATCATACTCATTATGTCATTGCCTTCCATCTTTTATAGAAAACATTTGTTACCAACACAATTCCCGCGTCTTCTGATTGCACGTTACTCTAAGACAATGTTTATGCATCAGATTAGAATAATATATTATACATGTGATATGAAGCCCTCGATTCCAAAATTTGCAAGCAATTTATCAACTTAATAAATAATGTCCCCATTTGAATTGGATGTCATTTGGATGAACCAAACTGTCACGAATTGGTCGTCCTATGTAACGAAACTAATTACATGTTGTATATGACACAAATGTTTGGGCCTCATGATGATGAGTGAGTGGGCGAGTGAGTAGTGAGAACAATCAATACACATCGCGATCACATGTACATGACTAGATTGCACCCTGTATATGGGCCACCACACCACTCCATCATCAATGATAACGACACAAATCATCTGGCCTGGTATGGTTTTGTGATTTGCACCAGACGACCAGACCATTATACATAACCAGAATAATATTTGTCAATCATAAGGTAAATCCAACTAACCTGTACTTTTGGACATTCCACCATGCAATGATGCATGGTTTAAACACTTGTCTCAAATATAAAAAATGCAGCCTGGTCATGTTTGGTTTGGTTTCGGGTTTTAGGGCACAGTGCCGCAAGGGCAAAGTGGGGCCCAAACAATGACAGATCGGCCATGGATTATGGAAACCACGTACACCACAATCAGGTGGATGCGTAACCACTAAACCAACCTGCCCGGTCACCCGGTCATGTGGTGTCTGCAAAAAGAGTACAATTTCGCTGGTTCAATATGGCTTAATAACCTGGACGTATGCAGCGTTCAACCGTGCCTTCTTTGGATAAGAATAAACCTGAGCTTACAAACAATATATTTATTCAAATGGGGAATCGTCAAAAACAAAATACATTTCGGGGCATTTCATGCATCATAAAACGCTTGTTGTTTTGCAAATTTCTCCGGTGTTTTTTCGTTTGCAAACAAGGAACGCGCTCTAACATTTATATCCAGTGGTATCTTCAGTGTTCTCGTATACGCTGGGGCATACGTTCTCGGTGCGAAATGAGTGGGGCAACCATGTGCAAATCCAGAAACGACCATCCTTCGCCAGGGCCCTCCACTGAATCTTTTTCGATTAATGTATTATTCATTAAGTCGATGTTGGGAATATTTCTCCAAACCCAATTGGATGTCCTCCGAAAGTTTGTTATGTGAAACACGAGCGCGCATTTGCAATTCCCAGCCGGAGGCTGCATCTGCTTAGGAAACAAAGCATTCCTCAGATGGAATGCACACACTTGCATCTTGTTGGCTGAAATCAGCGATGGCGAAATAGGTGTTCGACAGATAGCAACCTAGTTCCAAGAATTGGCTGGCCCCCAGCCCCATATAAAACTGAAACGAAACCCCTCAGTCTTGTTGACAGTGACGACAAATTCTTGAGCTGTACTCCAGATTGTGCCCTGCTCCGCCACAGACAGTAAGAGGAAGTGGGCTTCTCCTAATGTCACATAATCTCGCAGTGATTGCATGTCTGGATGCTGGGCAATGAAATGTAGAAATGATAGTTTTAGTAGTTTAATTTTCGGTAAGTTTAATTGGATCAGATTACGTTAGGCCAGGTTAGTCATAATCATAATCGAGCATTGTGATCGATCTTCATGTACATGTACATCATCCAGGCGTGTTTCTTAAGTTGAGTTGAAATATACAGGGTGGGCTGTATAATACTACCTGTATAAATCAGTTACATTTTCATTAAATATTGATGGATTTTCGCCAAGTGAACGACAGTGCAACCCAGTTTGAGAGAAAAACCAAATGTGTGTTAGTGAGATGATCGTCGAAATGCTGCAAAGCAGGAAAATCTCAAGTGGTAATTTTGCGGAGAAATTGTTCAATCTTATTTTAAACAGGGTATGCCACATACTTCCACATCAGTATGCCACATAATTGTCTACATGCCAAAAGCAATCCATCAGAACAGGGGCATATTGTTATAAAACAATTGTAACAAAACATATTTAAAAAAACAGTTTTTTCAACCAAATACTGCAATAGCATCAGATAATGGAAGTCTGATATGTTGCAGCTACCGGAACATGTAGTAGCTTTCTTAAAGTGGATAGTGGTTTACCAGTAACATGTTTAGTTAACTGATTTCTTACATGTCGACTTTGATGGGCTTACGTTTACTCTCAGAAGATCAAATCTACCAGATTAATATACTGTACATACACTGTATATGGCTGTACATTTGTATAGCACTGCCCCAAATACATACACCTTTGGCAACCCTGTTGGTCGTCGGATTTCAGCCTTTAAACAAGCTCCTAACGGCTCATATATGGTAGTGATTACCTGGTGGTTAGGGGCAGCTGAACATTTTTTTTTTGTTTGGTTGAGTGAGGTTAGGTTAAACAAAAAATAATAAACAGGATCAAATGCAACTATGTAAGGTGTCATTCAACAACATGCATATTTGACAAGTTGAGTTTGGATATTGAACATTGTGTGCACGTTTGGAGCAGGGCTATTCTGGTACATGTACATTGATGTTTCCAGAAGAAACCACATTAGACGAAGTAACTAGGAGTGGCACAATGTTGTCAACAAATTAGTGCAAATTGCTTCCATCAGGGTGAATCCTTGGTGATTAAAGCGATTTTTTTGGCTTTTTTTCTCATTTTGTAATGAGACTCATCAAACACGGGGATTATTGCGGGGCGGCATCACCGGGCCCTATCGGAATAAATAAAGTAAAGAAAAAACCTTGGCAGAAGCGCCGTAGCCCACCAGCAGCACTTAAGTACCTGTTACGAGTTAATTGTTTCCGCTTTAAGTCCTACTTTAGAAGGAGTGCCGAATTTCAAATAAGCCCTGCTTGCGCTTTAATTAAGTTTTCCACTGACTTCTCAGAAACTGCAATATCAGTATTGGAGGCACCCCCGAAAAGCGCCTAATTAAAATTCTCCACCTTATCCTCGCCTCCTTCGGGCTCATTAATCGATTGGCCAGGCAATCTTGCCCCAGAATTTCCCCAGCGAATCGCCTTAATTGGCAGCGATTGCTTTTGTCAACTTCCCTCTGAAATTCAGGCGAAGATTTTCTGCAAAATCAACTCGCTAATCAAGCGTACGCGACCATAAACTAGACGCCAAATTAGCAAATTAGGGCCCTAACCGATGGAATTACCCACCAAATTGATAAGCGAAGGGCCTGCCCGATTGTCAATTTGCTGGCGACAACGAAGGCGTCTGATAATGGCTGCTTAGAAGACAACCTGAACACAACCCTAAAACTGATTATAAACTGGCGATTAACTAATACTCAGTGATGATTACACACCTGATTAGGGTGTTCAAGGATGAGTGTCCGGCCAAACGATTACGAAAATGTTTTGACTATCTAACACTACAAGATGCCAAGTCATCCATGGTGCTTTCAAATCTGATATCTAATTGGACTTTGAGCGAATGATATTTTACTTTGTAAATTTTAGTCCAAACTTAGCACAAGGGTGTAGCCCCTTATGGATGAAAATGTGTAATACATGTACAGTTTAATACAGAAAAAAGTGAGGATGAGGTGAGGAAGAAGAAAAGCGTTATAATTGGCTTAATATTAGCCAACAGGACATTGCATATTGATATCATTAAGGAAGAAATGGTCTACAGGAAGCATTTCTGTAAACTTATTTCGTATAGCTGAACACCAAAATAATGTATTCTATGATATCCTTTTTTATAAAAGTTAACATTTTATAAAATGTTACTATTCAAATTATGATTAAAACACGAGAAATGTCATCTGCTCGAAACGGCAGATGACGTCATAGATCGGTTTAGCCATAAGACTTCGATATGCAGCGCCGTTTCTGTCTTATGATCTCCTACGTCACATCTCGTTTTTGGTCAAATGGAAAATATGACCAAAATATGCACTTAATTTTTCGTCTTTAGTTGCGAAGAAATAATCGAAATTAAAGGCTCGGAAATTATAAAAATGCATTTACACAGTCACTAGTACCTTACTGAAGGAACTAACTTAAACCGTTTTGGTCATTCCTGCAATCCCCTATTCTGCAAAACTATTACTACGTCTCAATTTATTCTATATTGCGTATAGCTTGTAGGGTTTGTGACCATACAATGCATTAGACAGCAATCTTTGAAGAGTTTTCTATTTCATCTAAGTCAATTCAGAGGGTTTCCTTGTGAACCAAACTACATGAAATGATAAATGTTAGTAGTACAGGTATGATGTAAATTGAACCTTGCCATTAGCACGTATAACTGGAAAGATACGTGTATATCTTTCTTTGTGATCACAAATATATTTTGCGCGAAACCGTACCGCACAAAATAAGTAGTTTGCAGCATTTTTATCGATATGAAGCTATTTGCAGCATATTTATCGATATGAGGTTATTTGCCTTTTATGTAGCAGTTTTATGGGAATGTCAATGGCCGCTGCCATTAAACACCATTCAGCCGTCAAAATGTGCAGCATACAAAAATGTGCAGCATACATTTTCATTTGCAAGAAATGCAAATTAACATTTTCAGGCCATGCACCAAGCATGAAAAGCCCGCCTTACTGGCAAAAAAGCAAATCGATAAAAAATGAATTCTAAAACGAAAATTAACGTTTTTCAACAATGGCCCCGCGTGGCACTCAACATTAATCAAACCCACCCAACGTCACAATTTATTTGCTCATTTTCGAATGGCCAAAAGAGAAGGAGTTGCTCAGTCCTCTGATGCAGTACTTTGGTGCAGCCCCAAAAAGCCACCGCAATGCGGTATAACGTAACCCACGAAGGCGATACAACAATGACATCACGTGGCAGAAAATCTTCGACCAGGCTTATCTGATCCTAAGCTCGCACAATTGCTTTCAGGCTTACGTATCATCCATCTCTCTCGCCAATAAAATAATTGAGTGAAATTCAGATTTTAAGAAAAAAGACGTGACCTGCACTGGTGTAGGGACACGACAAAGGCAGCATACTGCGTCTTCAACTTGAACATTTTAAATGCACTCAGTACTTTAAATCCAGAAGCAAACATACGTCAAGGTCATTCGTCAGAATGCCATGCACCAGAAATAGAAGGGATGGAGTTTGCACCACATTCATCTGCATTGAAAGCAGAGAAATACTGACAATTCATGTTTTCAAAACAGCTTTTAAATCCTGACCACTGCAGTTTCAAAAAACAACTATGACACTGTCATACACCAGTGCAAGGAATGCTTGGTTTATTGCTAATGATATAAAACATGAGTCAGAAATGTGTCCCCTAATAGGTGCTCACGGCATTGTAATGACAATGTAACAACTCATGAACGTGTCAACCGACTTGATATTGAAACATTTTTTTAAAAACAAATTGTCCTGCCACTAGTTTCAAACCAAATTATTATAATGGCAAATGCCGATGCAAGGAATTTGCAATATCCTTTAAATAAGCTTATTAATGATCTTACCATTAATCATTGCTGATCAAAGGGGAATTCCCCATTTCTATAGATTTGGGAATTCCCCTTTGATCATCAATGGCTAATGGAAGAACGTTAACAAGCTCATCTGAAGGATATTATGAGATATGGCTGCTGCAACGGTTAATATAAATACAGTGTAAGCCGGTTTCTACATTCTACTACCTTAAAAATATGTATTTTGTTCCATCATCGGATAATGACAGTGTTGCAAATCATGCTATATCTATACAGGCTGTAGATGTACATGTATATACCGACTGGTGTGGTATCTTTTTAACTAGCTATGTTAAAGCGAATATAATATATTTTGATATACCTTACTTTTCCAAAGGATTTCCATGTCTTTCACGCCTGGTTACTTAGACCAAGACTGGATGTGAAATTTTCCAAATGAGACCTTTATGAGCTCATTACATCACTTCAGTGATAACATTCCTCCCCAAGATAGCGTTAAAATTAAGAGCAGCAAATGATGATTAGTCAGAACACATTAACTGACCTGTAATCAAAATTGGACATCAAGTGATGAATTTTTACCCAACTCTTTTTTTAAATTTGACTATATGCATTTGGTTTACTTCCTTCACACTGTCAGCAATTTGGTCACACTATCACATACTCTCAGTTACATGTAATGAGTGGTTGCACCTATCACATGGAATATCTTGTTGGCACTGGATTACTGAGTTGAATTGATGACTTGAAATTAAAATGAATATATACATAAAGAAAATGCGCAACGTATTCAATTCCTGCAACAAGCTTAAAATTATTATGTATGCCCTAATAAAATTAAGTTCTAGCTAGTTAAGTTAGTGGAGATGTTAAAAACTCATATGCTTTGCATTTGTCTTTGGATCATTGGCTCGGTTTTAAAACTTATCAGCTGCTGACGACTGATAGTCGCTGCATAAAAATGCCGCCATTCAATCGCTGATACTCGAACTGAACACCACAAATCCGAAACCTAAATCTACTCAAGATTTTGGCATCCCGCAAGTGCGATTAAACCCCATTATGTAAAACATGTTTAAATTGCATTAATAGATAATTTTAGGGCAAGCGGCTTTTATATAATCAAATTATCGTTAAAGGGTAAATGTTGTCGTGCCAAAGGGCGTTCGTTGATATTCGCTGCTATTATGGACCTCAAAATCGAACAAGAATGTTCATGATTAAATTGCTTGACAAGTGCCAACAGGTGATCAGATGCAGGCGCCTTCTATCGTTATTCAAATAGCGAGATTACGAATTGGTGGAATATATCATTGCTGCATTCAAATAAACCAGTTAATTTCCTATGTATTGCAAACATTTCATACATCAGAGTTAGCCATATGTTGTTAAAGTTAAAAAATATTTTTTGTATCCACTGCAACATTGAATGGACATCTGGGAAATACTATTTGTTGGAACTATGTATCTCCAACAAATGAACTATCATTTGCATCTAGGCATGCGTGTTCGGGCAAGGGCCCAATCACTCAATTTAACTGAAATTTTCTCGATCATTATTGGGGGCTGGTGACCCACGCCTCTTTCAAGAGGTGGATTAAGCCATTATGGAAAAACTTAGCCATTATTATCTTTGTATGGTGGTGCCAGTGCTATCTTGCACACTGAGCACGCATTTCCCATTTTTTCTTTCCAAATATCGATCCTTTCTCTATCACAAAAGGCGAGAATACCAATACATAAGCCCAGACCACAAAACATGCACGCAGGCGCCAGATACGGAATTGCTGTATGTGAACCATAACAAAATAGAGGAGAAAAACTTGATGCAATCGAACAATAAATGTGCCATTATGTACATGTAGACGGGCCCAGCTTGTGGTGATATTTTTGAGTAAAATGCACTGTGTAAGGCAAGATGCACAAGATGTGACTTGCACATGTTTTCAAACAAACTTCGAAGTACCTTAAGTCTTCCTATGCCTTCAACAATTGTTAAAACTGAAGGAACTTAGCTCATTCAGGAAGTGGTTTGTATACATGTACATATATTTAGACAATGTTTGAAAAATAAATTCGAATAAGATTTGTTAAAAGTTCCCATTAAAAATATTTATAGGGTCTATGTAAATTACCCCTTTTTTTGCTTTTTTAAAAGTTTACCTACAATAATTATTTCTACTAAAGTTCACATTTTTTTCTCCTATGAAAATTCTTTAATTGCTTCATAACATTAATAGAAATATCAGGCAGGTTTGGAAATGCAGAGGTGCTGGCACAGGTCCAGGGTTACTGAAAATCACATTTATTGATGATTTGAACGTAAACTAAAGGGTTTGTAGAATATAACACGCTTTTAACATGTCGGGAAAAAGACTTAAGGAGACAAAAACATGAGTAACCAGTGAAAGAGAATAGATAAGGACTGAAAATAGTTAAAGTCTGGATTTTTCCAAATTACACAATGTCTAGAGAGAGGCGACATTAATGGTAAAAAAGTCGACATGTTAATGGATGTCCTTTATGGACATTTTTTAAAACTTATTTATGGACTCCTCTATGATTTTTACTACATCACTGTTCCAAACACAGTGATAACATTCCTCCCACTTTGCATTAAAATAATAGGAACAATTTATGTTTTAGTCAAAACTCATTAAATGGGATCCACTTTTGCCAAATTAGACATCAAGTGATGAATTTTACTTTAACCTTTTTTTGATTGGTGATATGCATTTGGTTTACTTTCTTCCCACTGCCATCCTTACCACATGCTCTCAGTCATGCAGTGAAGAGTCACACCTCTCAGATGGAATAGTTTGCAGGCAGTAGACTACTGAGTTGACTAGATGATTTGAAATTCAAAATGTTAAGGTCCATGTACATGTAAGTGTCAAAAAAGCAGCGTGTATTGAATTCGTGCAACACAAACAATGCACTGAGCCTATATCTTTCAATTCCACCATGTTCTATTCAATAAAAGTCAAGGCCTCATGGCCAATGTTAAAACATTTAGTTGGTTATCTCCCTGGCACATATTGATACAAAGTCAAGTCTAAGCTTCAATTAAATTGGGTACATCCCGATAAACACCGGGTACTCTTCACTGCCTCAACTTAGTTCTCCACTTGAAACTAATCTCACGTGCATGCCCTTAATACGAATCAGTCTCAAACAGCGCGAGCCCGCTCGATAAAACTGCAGTTCGGCAGCCAGTCGGCCAAATTGCGATTGGAGTTCAATGGCTCGAGAAAGAAAGAAGTGAAAATTCGGAGATTAACAGAGAAAGCCAAGTTTTCAGAGGCGAGGATCTCTTGGAGTGGAAATGACACTGAGCGCCTATGCAAAGCGCACCTACTCGTAGTATATGGTGCCTGCAGTGGCGCATAGGCACTCTATACTACGCTTAGCCTCCCATCCTACCAGGCGGAAAGGAAAGCGCCATAGGAACCAGCGTTCCATTGGGCCGTTGCTAGGCCCGGAAAGATCATCTGTTTTAAATTGCCCGTGGCTTAAAAGCAGGAGTCCGATACTCCCGAAGAGGCATCTTCGCAGCGTGCTACTCCTTTTACCCCGCTCGTAAAATGGTAATTTTACCTTAACGGGCGTGTCATGACTGCCTAGACTTTCTACATAAAACCGAACGTATCTCCAGGACCTAGCAGGCTGCCTTTAAACTCCATTGATGAAAAGATGAAATATTACAGGATGATCATAAAGTCCTATGCTGGAAATTAATTTCAAAATATTGTTCGTTACAAGGCACATATTTTGGAAAAAGGCAGAACGGTACTTGTCCATTAAGGGAACTACCTGTTATGTTAGGGTAGGTTAGGTTAGGTTAGGTTAGGTTTGGTTTTTGAGCGTTTATACCTACCCTAACCTTACCTAACATAACCAAACCTACCTAACCTAACCTAACCTAACCTACCCTAACATAACAGGTAGTTCCCTGCTGGTACTAGCTGGAAACCAGATATTTGAAATAAACTTTTGTACTACATTTCCCCCAGTTGTTTCCTTTATCTAAATAATTTCCAAAAATGCTGCAAAACGGATTGCTGTATTATCATCATCTGGGTCTCGAATAAATGTCCTTACTGTAATTTGTCCAATGTGCAGAACACTAAGAAAAGTTATGAAGAATGCTATCAGAGACTTCGCCAGATGCGCAAATTCCTTGCACATCCTCTGCATACCATGTCAAAAGCTCGGACTATACTTGCAGTCTTGTCGGGCACATTGTCAAGTGGTCATAATCATTGCATGCATCGTTATATTGTCAATTTGCTAGAATTTTCTTGCAGCCTTGTTACAGGCACTTAGTCAAATGTTCAAATGCCTTGCAGAAATCGTCCTTTCAGACACCGCCACTGCTCAAAAATATGGCAACCTTGCTCTTTTGAAGGCTAGAATGAAATGCCCTTGAATTTGATAAGGGCCTTGCGTTGCACTTAGTCAAACGCTTTGCAGGCATCCTCCATGCACTTAGTCAAACGCTTTGCAGGCATCCTCCATGCACCTTGTCAAACGCTTTGCAGGCATCCTCCATGCACTTAGTCAAAGCTTTGCAGGCATCCTCCATGCACTTAGTCAAACGCTTTGCGGGCATCCTCCATGCACTTAGTCAAACGCTTTGCGGGCATCCTCCATGCACTTAGTCAAACGCTTTGCAGGCATCCTCCATGCACTTAGTCAAACGCTTTGCAGGCATCCTCCATGCACTCCGGTTGTCACCTCTCTTGCAACCGCGCTCTTTTGGCGGCCATGTTCACCCAATTCCCGTTAACTTTTGAACCAAATTGGCTCAAAGAAAACTGCGTCCTGTGTGTGATGTAAACCAACATGGACGACACCACACACACGTAATTTAGGGTATTGGTGAAATAAACCAACGAATTAAAACTCACGATGCAGACCTCATTAACCCGATCATGTTCAATGTCTAACCTCTTGCTTTTCCATTGGCAGTGCCGACGGCAACTACGAGGTGCGCTACAAGCCGAACGTGCTCATCTACCCGGACGGCACCGTGGTGTGGATCCCGCCGGCCATCTACCAGAGCTCGTGCACCATCGACGTCACCTACTTCCCGTTCGACCAGCAGACCTGCCTCATGAAATTCGGCTCGTGGACCTTCAACGGCGACCAAGTGTCCTTAGCCCTGTACAACGACCAAAACTACGTGGGCCTGTCGGACTACTGGAAGAGCGGCACGTGGGACATCGTGGAGGTGCCGTGCTACCTGAACGAGCAGCCGACGGTGCCCAAGGAGACGGACATCAGCTGCTGCATCACCATGCGCCGCAAGACGCTCTTCTACACGGTCAACCTGATCCTGCCCACGGTCATCATCTCCTTTCTGTGTGTGCTCGTGTTCTACCTGCCGGCCGAAGCCGGGGAGAAAGTCACCCTGGGCATCTCCATCCTGCTCTCGCTGGTCGTGTTCCTGCTGCTGGTCTCCAAGATCCTGCCCCCCACCTCGCTGGTGCTGCCCCTCATCGCCAAGTACTTGCTGTTCACGTTCATCATGAACACCGTGTCCATCCTGGTCACGGTCATCATCATCAACTGGAACTTCCGCGGGCCCCGCACCCACCGCATGCCCAACTGGGTGCGAGTGGTCTTCCTCAAGTACTTGCCGGTGTTTCTGTTCATGAAACGGCCAAAGAAAACCAGGCTGCGGTGGATGCTGGAGATGCCGGGCCCGGGCCTCAGCCACGGCCACGGCTCGCCGGAGATGCGCTACTGCAGCGTCAAGAACAAGATCGAGATCGTGGAGCTGTCGGACTTGCACCACCCCAACTGCAAAATCGCCCGCCAGGCCTCCGCCGAGCGAGACGTCCCGCGCCATGACAGCGAGAGCAGCGACACTGTCTACATGACGCCCGAGGCCTACAAGGCCACGGAGGCCGTGGAGTTCATCGCCGAGCACCTGAGAAACGAAGAGGAGTACATCCAGGTACGGTGCCCACTGGGCTCACTGTTAACGAGCAATCACATTTTGATCATTTCGATGAGGAGTCGAGGGGGGGCAACCGTCTGCTAAAACAAAGCCAGATGCCCCAATAGAGAAATTTCACAAATTCCCAAAATGCGTAAAAACCATTTATTTAGATATATTTTGCGTATTTGGTGTAGAGCATAGAAACGTAGAGTTTCCTTGGGATACTAGCAATAGGGAAACTTCAAAAATTCCCAAAATGCGTAAAAACCATTTAATTAGATATATTTTGCACATTTGGTGTAGAGCACAAACGTAGAGTATCCTTGGGATACTAACAATTGGGAAATTTCACAAATTCTCAAAATGCGTAAAAACCATTTAATTAGATATATTTTGCACATTTGGTGTAGAGCATACAAACGTAGAGTATCCTTGGGATACTATACCCTAGTAACACGTTATGTTGGGCCAACGTTGGAAACCCGTTGGCACAGTTGGCCAAAGGTTGGCATTGGCAAATGA
>JAQFYZ010001210.1:0-26130 GCA_034695085.1 Cylindroiulus punctatus | reverse complement strand
TGACTTCCCTGACCACTTTTATTTTCCCTGACTTTTCCCTGACTTCCCTGACTTCCCTGACCTGTGGCCACCCTGATTGCTCCCTGTTGAGCTCCTCCATCATGCACAGGCCAAATAAGAGCTGCATAATACACTTTCTGAAATTAAACGTGATGAAACCAGCCGCAGAGGTTTTCCCATCCATTAATGTTTACTTGCAAACATGTTGATTTGCAAGAAAATCATGTTGGAGAGATCCACTTAATAAATTTCTACACGAGAAGAGGTGAATGGAGACTTGCAGATGAACTATTGGTCAGCATTTCACGTTTTGCACGAGCACAATTTTACATCCAAAAAATGCTAACTGGAATTATTTCTACTAACGTTTTTGCTAACATTGGCTGTATAGGATGAGCACGCAATTTACATACGGTCAGAACAAGTTGGAAGTTTGGTCGATATTATATTGTACACAGAACCTCCATAACTATTCGCAGCATAGACTTAATGTTGTACTTCTATGTCAGGATGACTCATTTGTAAGAGTTAAACCTAGGGACTACATTTAAAAACGAAAATGGTATATTACAAAAGTTGTAATACTTTTTGTATACTGCAAACGTTTAAAAGCGTAAGGAGCGCTAAATGTTTTCAGCTAAATACAGATCTGAAGTAGGAAATATCTTGGATCAATATTTGACAGCTTATTCCTGTTGAGGAGGTAAGTAATGCCTACTCATAGTGACTACTCATAGCAATAGCCAATGACACTTTATAGTAAAATTTGCAGGGAAAATGAACTTTTGGGTTGGGCTACCAAATAAGTTTTTTTTCAAACTTTCGTTATTCTTTTTTGTTTTTAGTGCCTAATAAAGTACATGTACAAGTTCTGTGCAATTGGTGCAACATCATAACGAAAGCCCATTTTTTTCCATCCCACACATTCGCAACTCGAACACCAACATTTGTACATTTTTGTGGTATGTCGAGTTTTCAGGAGTAGGAATGTAACACTCCTCTGGCCTTCTGGACGACCACATTTCATTGGCCTCTTTATAGCGGCCAGGCAGCGTCTGCTTCGATTCGACGTACAAGAGCATGGCGTGGCAAATGTGCTCTCAATCAGTCCGGGAGCCGGTAATTGGTACCATTTCGGCTTTAATTTTCCCCAACGTTGGCCGCCAGCTTTTATTTGCTCTGGGAGGCTCGGCCATTGGCCGTCCCGCACTTGCCAATTGAAAACAATTTCATTTGAGTTGTTAGGAAAGCCATATTTTTGTCACGAGAAAATTTGATGTCGCCTCGCTGGCCCATTATATGGCCACTGAAGATCGATGTTGTTCACGGTGTACAAGCGTTGCAGATTGGCCGAATGGCTCCCATTTTGCCAGGGGAGTAATTCAATACACAGGACCCCGAAGTGCATCGCGTTGGAAAAAGTGATTTCTGTTTGCTCCAATTTGGATCAATCTCGCGGGCTTGACGGAAGCTGGATGCTGTCGAAATTTATCGGGCCATAATCTGACCAGAGACGGGCAGCCCCCTGGTCGTTCCAACTTAAGCAATTGGTTTTGCCAGGATTAATTAGTGACTTTCGAAATGTGGATGACCAAAGTGTGCTGCAAGTTTTCATTCTGTTTTGGCAGGTTTTCTAAGAGCCTGACAGCCTCCATAGGAGCCATGCATAAACTACGTCTAATGTCCTTTCTATGATGTCCACTCACGAGTGTTTTAGCTGAGTGCCTACAGTTTTCAAGTTGAGAAACTTGGTCTTAACCATGGCCTTTTTTAACTAACTTAATTTAAACTAGCCTAACAATAAATTTCTTCATTTAAATGCCCATCATCCAGGCAACTTCATGCCCACTTTCATGCTGTCTATGTTGAAGTGGGGCACATGCCCTTTATTTTACACATTGTCGTATGTTATGGTAGTCTTGTAAATTGGCTGAAGGATTGATTAGCTTTGCCAGCTTGTGTTAGATTACCTCAGCCTTGTTGGATTTATCTCGATTTGCTAGCTTGTGTTAGATTACCTCAGCCTTGTTAGATTTATCTCGATTTGCAGATTGTGTTCCTTTAATTCTGGATCACCTCGTGGATGTACATGTATATGCATGCTCTATGCAGATTGTTTGACTTACGATATCGAAGCTTTGGATTTGCCTGAATTTTCCTAAACATTTGCCTAACTTTCTCGAACGTCTCGGATTTAGCTATTGTTTTCCTCGAATTCGCTCGGCTGAGTTCAAACACGTTAATGGCGCATCAACCCCTTTGGGCATCTAGACACAAACATTACATTTCAGGGAGATGCACGCAAAATCACAAATCAAACCCCTGTGGCTGTTATTTCCGCTTCGTTTCATATGAAAACTGAAGGATTATTTTTCTTTTCTGTTTTCGGAATGTGACAGTTCGATTTTTAACTTTTCATCAAGGCATATGGATGTACGTCTTTCCCAGAAAAATAACTTAGGATACCTTAAGATACAAAACCCTTGCACATTTGACATTAATAATCATGCTTAATAGCCAGGAGGCTCACATTCTATACATAAGCAAAAATATTTTTCTTGCAAAATGTTACGCCAATTGAGTTTACAGCCAACGTCGTCATACGAAACACAATCCAAAAGTTCGACAATTTCCCTGACTACTGTATCCAGCGCCACAAGTTATGTGATCCGTGGTATAAAGGGTTGGTCTGGAAAATGCCATAGTGCCATGATCAGAGAAGGCAGTAAGTGAAACTGTTCGGAAATCGAGACATTTGTCTTTCGTCCACGCCAGGTTCGTTCCGTGCCATTTGAGCCAAGAAAAATCGTAGATTTTACTTTAAAAGGCCAAATTTATCAGCATCGAATACATTAAGCATCAGCCATGCGGAATTGGTGAACGGACAGACAAATCTCTTCCTTTTCAAAACTACTAAACTTTCGATAATGAATTTTGGCTAACGATGACAGATACAGTAAGTCAAGTGAATATCTCATTCCATAAAACTTTGTTCATATTACTGTTTGTATTTGAATATGTGGTATAAGATTTCTGCAGTAAATGTTAAATGATGTGAATTATACACTTATAGCTCAGCCCTATCTTGCTCAATCTCGAGGAAATGTAGCCTGACAAGCAACTACACAGCAAGTCGTTGCATACATTTCTTAGATGCTTTGCCTAAAATCGCATTTTTAGAATTTCTGTTATCAAAGGTTTGGTGCATGGCAGTGAACATACAGTAGACAGTTGATATCGCTGACCACAGTATTCAGAGCATCCGTACCCTGCAGGGAACCCGACTGGCACCACTGCACCAAACCTGCTGTAAGCAAAAATTCGAAACTGAATCCACAGAAATGGTTTCACGTACCAAATGAACCGTTTCCAGACTACTGTCGTCCTCCTCAACAACTATCAAATTGAAACTACTGCTCTAACTTTATCACGTTACGAGACAATTTCGAATGACTGATAAGAATCTTCAACGTCATTTCGGGTGACACCCCATGATATATAACCCTCAACACACCACCATGATAATTTCTACCATATTTGCGCATTTTGGTAAATTTTAGAGGGTGGCACACATTTCCGACTCACGCTGTACGACCTATTCGAACGGATGAACCAGAAGCACCCAAGCAAGGAGGGCATCCACAACGCTCATAGATGGCCACAATGTCTCCAGCTCTCAGAATGCGAAGAGTGGACGCGTCCAGGCCAATACCCATCATCGCAAATGGCGATCGTGAAGTAGCTCCAAAGTGGCCCGCCAAAGCGCTGCAAGTGGGGGGTTCCGGCTGGGGAAATTAAAGAATGGGTGGGGGGAGCAGGCCCTCCCTGGCTTCTGTTTGACGTGCACGGCTGTGACGGCTCGGGTGATCGATTAGGCCTCAATAGGCTGGAGATGGAGTGGTCTTAAGACTTGTCAACATCTGCGAGTCTCTCACAAAGTCCTTTTAAGGTGCGCTCGCCGGTCGATGATTGATGGCAGGTGCACACGTTGCGCCAGCAGAAGATGGCTTTCCAGGCCCTGGTTCTATGCAGAGTGACCCTGGCCGGTCGTCCCCTAATGCGAGTCAATCGAATTCACCAGAAGCATACAGAGATAAGCACAGCCAACCCTTCTCGCATTTCTAGCGTTTTTCGGTGCATCAATTGCTGAGCCAAAAAGGAACACAAATCCCCGAGTTGGGATCTATCAGATTCTGCGCGTATCAGTCGATCCGAAAGGGCCGTCCATAAACGGACGTCTGGAGTCCCAGTGGCGGATCTAGGGGGTGCCCAGGGTGCGGCCGCACCCCCCTTGCAGTTGGCACCTTGACATATTTACTTTCACATTTGGTATACCATGTCTCATTAAAATTTATTTCACTTTTCATGTTGGTGATCATCAGTCAGCTTCTGACCTTAGATTTCGACCCCTTTTTAATTGCAACAATGAAATCAATTAGGAAGGGATTAATTCTCCAAATAGTAGGGGGTACAATGTCTACAAGGAGTACAAGCAGGTCAAGAAAGGGGGATTTATGGTATTTCGACCAACTGATTTCGAGCACTCATTTCTAGCACTGCATGTGTGATTCTTTCAAGCAAACAATCACTGTCCAGTTTTTAGAGGTTTTCTGCGATTTCTCAAGCTTATTTTTAGTATTAGCATCTTTGTAAATTTTGTTACTGCTTTTCCGCCCCCTCTCCCTTGGGGGGTATTCCCCCAAACCCCCCGGTAGGCCTGTCGCCTGATCACCCCCCCCCCCATACCCAACTTCCATGTCACGTCACTGGGTGAGGGGGGCGCTTGCCTGCCGCACCCCCTTCACAGAATCCTAGATCCGCCACTGGACTCTGGACATGGTTGCTGTATCAATGGTGCTATAGTCGTCCCGGCAAAAGAACGAAAAAATGGTGTCGTTCAGACCAATAGGATGCAATTTCCTGTTTGCGATTCGTCCATCCTGGCGTATGTATGAAGCATGGCAGCCATCTTCCTTTTACCACTGATACTCCTGAAACAGTACATCGATAAGCCGAATCTCTCGGATTGGGTGTAAAAATTTTCGTTCTTTTGCCGAGACGACTATAGGGTCATTCAATGTTGGAGAGGGTATGGTTCACAAAATTCGAACAATTATAATCTACTGTTTAGGGGATGGTTCGGAGTTTGTATAGAACATTTGTAAAACGACAACTCACTATCGTAAAACCAAGAAGTGATGAAACCGAAGGACATCCAATCGGAGAGATGTGGCTTATCGATTAGCACTTCCATGTTTCTTCAGTCGGTGAAAGTCCGTTCAGTGGCACTGATTGTATGCAACTAGGCTAAATCAATCGCAAACATAGGATTGGACCCTATTGGTCGGCACATTTGACCCAGTTCCATCACTTCTTGGTTTTTGCTATAGTGCTTTTGCTGAGCCCAATTCATTGCAGAGTTGAGTAACAAATCACACATTCACATCAGCATGATTTTTGTTCTGAAACGATGAAATTTAAACGATGTTATTTCACCCTCACATGTTACATTTCTAAGACTCGCACTGCATACAAACAGGAGATAGTGCACGTATTTTCATCATGACCCAGCAAACTGGCAATTTCGTTATTAATTTCTTAAACGGAATTCTGACATCTCGTAAGTTTTATATAATTCAATAATATGAAAGCCAATTTCACTGACATTTTTAAAGTAAACACATTTAATGTCCTTTCCCTAATTTCCGTGACAATTCCAGGTTTTTCAGGTATGATAAAAGTCCTTGTAATGGGTCTTTTTTTTTTAGGAATTATCAGCACATGCTCAAAGGAATTCCAAAAAAAGATCCAAGCTGTGCTGTAAAATAACATGAAGAGATAATCTGCAGTGCTTCCATTATGTTGTCAAATTCCTGCATTATACTCTAAATGGACGTCCAAAAGGATGGCAGGGATAGCGTTGACCATAACTGCAGGCAAATATAATGTCGCACAATACCGTCAATAAAAATAGTAATATCCAACGCTATTGAAAATGTCGCTTATGGGTCACAAAACGAACTGTCATTTTGTGAGGATGTTGTGATCGATGGTTTGCTTGTTTCCGAGATAAATGCCCGATGTTAAGCATTTTGTAAGCTCGTTTTCCTTTGAGCGTCGTCTCAATTTAGGGCTTGGAATTTTTAGATAACAATCGAGGTAACATTGACATTATCTCGACAACCAATTTTCGACAAATATACAAGATGGCCTATTGCGCGCAGCTCCAATCCCCACAAAATCTTGTTCACAAAGAACGAGAGAGGGAGGAAGAAGAAGCCCTTACAAACAGCGCGTTGAAAAAGTCAATATTGAAGGCAATTCACAAAAACTGATTCGATTTCAGCTCTCACGATGCTATCTGTGTTGACTGTGCCTTTATTGGATATCATTATTTCCTAAGCCCCGTTTATACGTCGGTGTGTGATGGACTAAAGAATCCAGTGGGCCAATTAATACTAACAATGGGAGGCAAACCATGCAATGCACTTCACATATTTAACTTGTGCTCGATTGTCATCCAGTTTGTTTGCATTATACGAAAAATATGCCATACAGGTCCGACTACTAGCGTGCATACAGTATACCTTGATAAAAAACTGAAATATTGTAAGTCTAGGACGACCATACTAATAACGCGGACAATCATTTCGCCCCAACCCAATACAGGATGAAACACAAATTGCTTCAACCATGTACTAGATAAATACATTTTTAAAACCTCTTCAAGAGTTACAAGGACCAACGTTTGGAAAAAGTACAAGGACTAGTCTTCTGATTTCGATCATCTACATATATATGGTTCGCAGGGATTATCAGCAGGGGGCGCTGTCGACCTCTGCTACAATTGAAAATGGCGTCAGTGTCATATCCGGTCCGGTTTATCGTGATTCCAAATCAGTGATCAGTATTAAGCGAAATTTCAGATTAAAATTGAATTTAATATAAAAAAAATACAAATATTTTTCACACTGTAGAAAAATCACTGTTGCTCGAGTCCATATACACACGCTTCAGAAATACCACATAACACTGATTAGAGATTTCTTCACGTGATACCAGTGGGCAGTGGCCATGTTGAGGGTTTTTGGGAAATATCTTAATGCCTTAAAATTCAAGTGCATTCAATAGCAGTACTTTCAATATATGTTTTGTGATGATGATGACAGGAATACAGTGTATGTTCACCCTGTATACTACTATACTTTCAGGACAGACGTGTACGTGCCGAAAACGGATGTTCCTGCGAGCAATTTCCGCCATTTGTCCACTACCCCAAGCGATAACAAAACATCCACAAAATGAGAACCAATTCCTCGCACAGATTATCCGACACCTTGTCATTTAATTCTAAGCACTGCACGCACATTGTCGAACAACCAGTAATACGATCATACATGTACACTGTATATCAAAAGTATTCCTATTTTCACGTAACAAAAGGATGTCACCGCTGACTTGTACGCCGATAGGTAAAAGGGCCATCTTATCTATAATTGACAACGTTTTCTTCGAAGCAAAACGAAAAGTTGATGGAATTTGCCATCAGATACTGCATGTGGCATATACAAAAATCCCTGGGCCGGTTCTCAGTTGCCTAGTTGCGCTCGCAACTTATCACTGATAGTGTGACACGAGAGTGCCTTTAACTCAGCTGGGCATTGATTGCTGGTTTGGAAGTAGATTGGGAAAAACAGCCATTAGGTTGCGCTGCTAACTGTTGTTGCTAAACTGTTGGGCATTCCGCGTGAACGCTCCATGACATTCGTTGTCTTGGTTGTTACAAGATGAACCTTGACATGGGAAACAAGATGTGTTATCGCCTTCGACAGAACAGTGAATGCGTATCGAGCTATCTATTTGTTCCGCAGCGCTTCTTTTGTCTCAAGGCTAATTTGAAAGCATTGTTTGGTGTCGAGCAAGATTGTTTGTGAAAGCAGAGACAATGAGACATATTCCTTTTAATTGCAATGGGACTTATTCCATTAGCATTGCACTTTTTACTTGTAACGACGCTGCATGTGCTTAAAATGACAAACAGCACAATTTGGAAAGCCAAACTTATAAACCTGTAATTTATCTTGACTTCATTATACTTTCATTGCGATTTGGCATGTGGGTTCCTTCACCTGGTGGTGAAATGTTTCAAAACTCTTATATAATCCTCTGCTTCGCAACATAACAGTAAACACTTTGGGGATCTATCCGAGTTTTCTAAAAGCAGAAAACATTTTCCTAATACATTTGCAATGGCAACTGATCTGGAGATTGGGAAGCGGTGCTGCATCTGCAGGTTTTGATATACAAAACATGTGATCAAGCTGTTCAAGAACTACAGAGTACTTACTTAAATTACTTTAAATTTATGTATACTGTACATAGTGATAGTTAATGTTTTAGGAAGCTAACCCATAGCAGCTACACTTCACGAAATTAAAGTTTTGATTAACATCAGCAAGTTTTCTGAACTTCCAAATTAAGTTTTGTCGTATATTCCAAAGTGATAATAACGTAATGATGGCGAGACTATAAATTACAGGAATAGGAACATGAAACCGTTGGATACTGCACTGAGGATTAAACTGAGGTACTGTTCACTACCACTTTTTTATTCCTTCTTTTTTCACTGAACTTTATAACTTCCGTGCACGAGATTAATTTGCATATTTAGTAAAAAACAGCATGGTTTCATAGATACGCCGATGACGGGAACCGGATACATCAAACCTCTTCAGCCCCAAGAATCCATCACAACTTATGATGTGCGAAAGCAGCACACCTACAGCTCGCTTCCTATATATGCCTTAATTTACATGAATCTAACATAATCACCGATCATTTTTTTCTAAAAACGATTGTTTCCAACAGGCCAATAATGCCAAGGATGTTTATAGGAGGCATAGCCATAGGAGGAAGTCACTCTGAAAACTATCGTCGAAGCCATTAATTATTGCATTATAGTATATGCATGATGCCATAAAATAAGCAGTCTTGACTACAGGATTACAATACTGATGAAATGGTTTGATGAAGATGTCGACAAGGAATGTGCATCTAATGACGTAGCTGATAAATTTTCCAACATTAATTTTCCAACATATTTTTACACAATTCCTTGCCCCGCGCTTCGTTTTCGACCTTTGATTTAACCCGACATGAGACAATGTCATTCTTGCCAACAAAATACAGCAAGAAACACGTACAGGGATGGGAAAAACTGTCTTGAGCACCTTAACGTTCTAGCTATTGGGGAACGGAGAAAAAGAAATCTGAAAGATCGATGAACATTTTGCTAGGCAACAGGTTTCAAAAAAATGTCCATAAAAGTGATGTCTAGTATGATTTTCAAAACACGGTCGAGGGCGTCGAAAAACTATCCACGAATTAAAGCTTAATCAAAAAAGCTAATTAGCAGGCGTGGGATCCGTTGTTAACTGAAGCTAATGATGATAAAGGGCGAAAAAATCGGATTGACGTTCATAAATTAAATCAACAAATTAAGAAGCTCGTAAGTATTCGTGGACCTGCATCCGAAATGCAATCATTCATGAAATGATCAATTTCAATTAACCCTTTGATGACCAATTCTGTTGGAACACAGAGGCCTACCCGGGGTCTATATAAATCGATGTTTTTAAGTATAAACGAGATTTTTAGATGTATTCTGAAGGATGCCATATCTTAATTAAAACCTATCATGAAGTGACATGTTATTGTTACATGTATTGTTCATACACATTACAGAATGCAATGTTTAATAAAGGGGTATCAGTAGTACGTCAAATCACTCAATCAAATAAATTGATATTGATTTTAGAAGCAACAAAAAATACGCAAATAATGTATGCAAATATCTACCTTTTATAAGATAAATAATCAAAGCAAAATGTCGTGAAGAATGATGCCATCAAACTTTTTGCCATTATCAGACAATCGTCAATGTCATCATTATTATCGTGATCACTCTGCTGGCATTAATTGTGACAAATGATGTGTTAATTAGTCAACTTCGTAATCATGTGAAGGACAGTTGCTGCACACAGTTGTCGTTTCATGACTACAATTTTATTTTAATTTGTGATGCAGATGACCCCAAACGAATTCAATTTCGGTTTGTTTTGGGTTTTTTTTTTTTGGCAAAAAACATCATGCGGGAAAATTAAATTATGTATAGAGAAGAAAGTTTCCTAAAATTTCAACTAGTAATACCGTTGAAAAATACATTTTGAACGTTTACTACTCTTGAGGTCAAATATACTCCAGGGCCCATATCCCAATATCCGACATAAAGAGAGCAAAACCATTTTTATAAAACTGGTATGGGCAGCACGCCAATTTCCAGCACTCCACAGCAATCATGATAAACTCATTTCGAAAAAAATCCTCCATCATTTACCATTAACGGCCAATTCAATTTTTTTATCATGCAATGGATTCTGTGAGTTTTTCGCTGGAAATAATCTAGCATTACTTAATTGGCCAGCAGCATGCACGCTGAACAGTAGCAAGACGAATACAGTGTACTTGCCATACAACCCGTTCAGAGTTAAAATGGTTAAATAAGTTACATATGCGGGCGTAGTGCATTGGAATTTTATGTAAATAACACGTTATTATAACGAAACTTTGGATGCCATCGTTACAACAACCGCCTTTATATATCCTTAACACGCCATGAGGTCCATAGACCCCTTTTGAAAAATTCATTCTGATACCTGTTCTTATGAAAGCACTGCAATAATGCCAGTTTCCAGACACGATATTCCAACAGTAAACATTTGCATTTTCTCCCTTTGCATCCATGCTTCAAAACTGTTGACATGACACCAGAACAGCTTCTAAGCACTGCAGGCAGTTTCTCAGCAAGAAGTATAATTTCCACCACCATTCTCGTGCGTGAGAACAATTCAACGTTCAATGTTTTATTTTCATTAAAAATTAAACAGTCGAGGTTTTGCAAACACGAGAGAATTCCTTGAGCAAATAGAAGCCGAAGCACTTCTTTTTACCGCGGACTACTTCCCACCAGTATGGAGAGCTCGATCAATTCGCTTAGCATTCATATTGAGCTGCATCAATAGCACGTGACTGCCAGTGTGTGACAACAATGGCAAGGAGATACAGCGTGGATCACAAATGCGGCGAAGTAATCCTGAACTGGTAAACTTGAATCAACCTTCAAGACAGGTATATCGAAGGCTTCGTTTCAATCAATATCCCAAATTGATGTCTTGTCAATATGCGTGCTGAAGAAATGGTCTGTTATTGTCACATGTGGACATAACGGGATGTGGACAGTCAAGTAGTGTCATCATATCTTATATGTAGGGGACGAATGATGACGGAAATGAGTTGGGTATATCTATGGTTTTGTATGTCCGCTATTGAAAATTGCTCAATATTCAAGTTATTCACCATCATTCACCATCTAAAACCCTGATTGTTTCAATGATTAATGCTATCATTTTAATGCGTCCTTATTTGAATTTAGCGCAGCACAACAAAACTTGTGCAATAGCGAAAGATAATTTAACGAAAGTGCATGATCCTTTTTGTGCATTTTTGTAACGAAAGTTTACCAGTACAAAACACTTAGCGCAGCACAATGCAATTAATTTGGAGTTGATTAACAGCACGATTGTTAAATTAAACATTCGTTTTCTAAAAATGAGCCAAAAAACCGAACGCTTTCGTTTCGTTTCTTTTCGTACGCTTAAGTTAACGTTCTCATGTGATTTGATGCGGACTAAAAATATCTGTAATTTAAACCCTTACTGATTATAGGACATTGGGCTAACATGCATCAATTTCGCCACAAACAAAGAAATTCCTACGACTTAATTATAAAATTGTGCTTTTGTGTGCCGCTCATATGTACAATACATAAAATCAAGCCAACCAATTTTATTTCAATTTCCCTGATACTTTCCTAACATTTTCCATTTTCCAGGTATAGTGCTAGCTGTCACAAGCAGCTTCCGAGTTTTGACTTGTTCGGCTTGCTTCACCCACAACTGCTCAAAACACCGTTGGAATTTCCGTGTCTGAAATTCCACAATCATGACGACCGTTTGTAAACAAGCATCGTTCCACACAACAGAGAACAGACCTCCCATTTCCAGCGGATCGAACAGTCGAGACAGTGGCTATTGTAAACGACGTGAACAATTTGAAACACACGAGGTGGTTTTTCCAGAGCGTTTTATTAAAAATTTAGCGTCCCGCATTTTGGAAAGTGAAAACTATTTTTTTACTGGGAAGAAGTTTCATGAGATTTAATAAGCCACGTCACAAGCAGTCAACTTTCATCCGTTCAGAATGCCCAAAACAAACGCGTTGCCTTCTTCGTGTTCCTCCATATTGATCCTGTCGCATGCATGTTGCAAAACAATCCGAAAACGTGCCAGGAAACGAGTTGAGCGCAAAGAACTAAGAAGACGAACAAGTGGATATTGGACATAAATGAATGATGAAGCGGGCGCTAGTCGTAATCTATACTTCGAAATTCCCTCAGAGTTTGCTGATAAATGAACACGCAGTTTTTTTCCGAAAGGCGAATCCTGTCTTTCTTTCCCAAAGAAGAAAGGAATCCTGTGCATGACGCTGCTTCCAGTTTCTAGCTACAGTTATAAAAAGTAGTTTTCTGGAGAACATACAGCTCAATCCAGGGCCTCTCTGGCGAAAGTAACAGGAAAACAAAGCATATATGGGCAAATTTCTAAATATCTGGTCTGCATCATATCAGATAGAACCCAAAGAACCATTTTGATCAAAGCAAAATTGAAAGTAACATTGGAAATCAAAATGATTGAAGGTAAATTACAATCAATTAGCACGGAATTGTGCAAGAATTCAATCCCTAAACAAAATGTGTTACAGTAGGTACGTGTGCATGCAGTTAGGTAACATGAAGAGTTAGGCAGGAACATGTACCATTAAATCAACGCTGATGCGGAAGCTGACAGTTTTGATTTAGAAAATAATTCGGAATACAGCTGCATCATCAGTCTTAAATTCTACATTCACATGTCTACAAACTAGAGAACCACAATTATAATTATTGCAAATTACAATAAATAATTTTAGATCTTTTAACAACAATGAAGAATAAAATTAGCATGAATATGCTGCTATACTGCTCGTTGCAAATTGTGATCCCTCTGTTTTGGGTGCTATTGTGCTATGCTACAGCTGTATATACTTTGGTAATTCAAATTCAATTATTTAGTAGAGTCGATTGTGACGCAAAAACGTACAACTACATGATTTAAATTTGACGCCACGTCAACATTTTAGGTGGTCAGCTAAACTTTTCAAGGCATTCAATTTTTGGAAAATGCTAAGATTTGCCGGTTACATAAACGCCAGACCGCTCGTAACAGCGAATAAACTCTTGAGTTTATTTTCCCAAAACCTATAGCAATGTGATACGTGTATAAAAGCTGCGTACAACAGCTTAGGAGAAGCTCACTTTCTCAAAAGCCCTGCTTCAAATGTACCCAAACAAATATGCAGCAACATGGTTTGCAGCGATACCGGCCGGGTTTCCCACTGTCCCAGTCGTCATCAGTGACAATCCTAATAATCCTAAAAGCGCACACCGCAAACGCCATGGTGCACTTCTGTGGTCTCCAGCAGCGCCTCATCAGGGACGCTACCGAAGTGCCAGAATGTTTCGGATCAGGCGAGTGAGCGGTTAACCAAAGCTGCCTTCGGGGTGGCTATCATATCGCCCGGCTCATAATCCGCCAGTTAAATTACGAATTCAAACAAATTTCTCGTCCCATTTGCAAACAAACTTCCTAGCTCTGATTGCTCGTTTCGAGCCTGTCGAGAGACAGCGGTTGTGAGCAGGTAATAAATGCATTCATTCCAAAAGTCAATAAGACTGCATTATCCCGCAACATTACGGCATTAAACTGCAAAGCGGGTTAGGGCCATCAGTTGGAAACACAAGCCCGAAGGCGAGTGGATAGGGAATTATGGGTTTAGATATTAATGCACACCCCGCTCCACGGCGCAGGATCATAAAAATTAAATAGCTTATACTGAAGAGTTCCTAATCGCTTATTTATTCAAAGTAGATTAGACGCAGTCGAGCCCGTTGCATCGGAAATTAACATTTTATGGGAGATGAGGCAACCTATAGGGCCATAAGTAACGGATAAAGGAAGCCTATACTCCAAAATAATTTACTACAGGTATGCACGTATCGAGAGGATATCTGGGTCAGGATATGCATCGTGGCTGCAGCGTTGTACATTTTCATCTATAAATTTCATAATTGGACAAAAACTGGTTAGCATGCTCGCATGCAAAAGCAGCACGTGACTTTTTAGTGCCGGAAACGGTGGAACGATGCACTGGAGATGAAAACCAAAAATGTCTCTATTAATATGGTGTTGGGTAACATTTACCTTCAACATGCAACCACAACCCTTCTTGAAATGAGGTCGCATAAGTTTTTAACAGTCTCTGAGGGAACCCTCAAGTATTATGTCTTATTACAGAGGAAGGGGTAGCCCAATGATGACGGAAGATGTGGTCGACGATGTTCTGATTGTGATCATTGCTGATGCATCAAACATTAAGTTCAACCCATCTTTCTTGGTTTCTGGCTAAACGAAATTTGAATCAAGTATCTTCAAATTTGAATCTCAGTTTACAAGGTTTTCCATACACGTTTTGCAATATTTCTTGACAACTCATTTTCATATCGCATGCAATTTCATACACATGTACATGTAGGAAAGGTTCAGGTCATGTGCTTGGCGTAACACTAAAGTTATCCATGAAGTCCTCAAATCATTTGCATGCTGTATTTTGTTTGCTTCAAGATTTTAAAATTTCTGAAAAGAAACTTTGCAAGCATTAATTTCCCAGTGGAAAATGGAAGGGTTTAAACCTAAATTCCCCAATTCATCCTTCTGACCAATTTCCCTAACGTTACAACTGAAATTTAAACAATATTTGATCACGATAACAGTCATCTCAAGATCTCATTCAAGTTTTTTGTGTGTTGAAATCATAAACTATATCAATTTTCGTGTCATTTTCAATAATCCCCTGATATTTCCTGACTTTGTAGAAAGTATGAACTTTGTACAGTGTATGGCCGTTATATACTTCTTGCCAATGAAACTGTTCAGAAACAAATGTTCAGACGTTATGCAAACTTCCCCGATTTTCCAGGTCATTTCCATTTTTTGACTTTTTCAAAAATTCAGCCTTATGAGTTTTTCTTTTGAAAATGGGCGCCTATCATTCCTAATCATTCCGTTTGCGGGTCACACGTTTGTCATAAAGATGCCTAGAAACCGTGTCCTATCTTCTGGTTTCTACTGTACATCGTTGGCGATAGAACCTTGCGCAAACACTTTCAGACCACTGTCCAGAAAATGTCAACGTCGTATGTTTGATAGGCGGCCATATGGCGTAATTTCGTAAATGGTGCGTGGACATACAAAACACCATGCTGCGACAACCCATAATTAATTTTACAGTATACTCGAATGCACGTTGATACAGCCGGCGTATAGCCTTCTATCCTTCAAAATAAATGACAGGGAAAGAGTTTTTTGACAGGGGAAATTAGTTTCGACAGAGGCGAGGCTTTCTGAATAATTCAGAACGGATTGATCCATCCTTGGATTCTCCAAACCGCCCGAGCATAAAGGTCCTCGGGATTGACCCCTGCTTGCCAGATTTGCAACAACGCAGGATATATAACGAGATTAAACCAAAACCAAAAACGCGCCAGGCACTGAATGTGCAAAATTTCATCACTAGCTCGAACAACATCTGTTTTCTCCAGCGTAGAAAACACTTTCCATTCCACCATATTCGCTAATCAATTGCAGCAAGTAGTCCGACGTTTTCAATTAAAAGAGTTAATTGTTTTCGTTAAGGACGACGAGCGACTAATATTACTTTTCATTAAATAACTGAGCTGTGCAAGATGTTTCGCAACTCGACGCCATATTTGGGAAACAGATTCCAGGACACCATGGTGTCGTGCAGTTCAAGAACATCAAACTATGGAATAATGCACATAATTTACATTCAAGAAACATTAGCACAGATAGTAAGCAGTTGTCCATAATTGAGCTTATATTATATTATTACGCTGCTGTTGTATCAAATAACATGCTTTTTTTGAGAACCAAATTTAGACGTTCTTTCAAAGAAAATTTCCAAAATTCGAGTTCTGGCACAGCTTTGCAAGTTCCAACAGAAAATATTGGAATACATTTGTTAGATGAGCATGTGTACTGCACATTTATATCCTAAAAGGTGCACCAATCAAATTAATAATTTATGCCAGCCAAACATGAACATTATATCAATTACATACATTGTACATGTATGCAACTTCCATACCTTGAACAAGATAGGTCTCCTGAGACCCTAGCTTACTTATTTTCTATTTTTATTCCTGCATGGATTTTTTAAATCGTATAGCACAATATTTGCGTTATTTAAACGAAATTTTCTGTTATTAATGTTATTAATCTGAAAAAGTTATCAGTTTTCAAAGATAAACTATTTTACGCAAGCTACAGTATGTTTCAGGTCCAAATTTTAATTTACCGAAACTAATTACATGTATATGAAAAATGCAAAACAAAGTGAGGAATCATGTTCATAATTTCTTATGCGTGAATTTGGGTCGATCAAGCCGATATTTGCATTTAACCTATGCTTTTAATGTCTTGTCGCGTTAAAGTAAATGAACAACACTAAAAAGTAAGCTTTTTTTAAATGAAATTAAGAACTTAAACATGCTTAAAAAATGCATGTTTAATCAATGCTTGGATGTCATGCAACTTTCTAATTTATATATATGCAAAAATAAGCTCATTCAAACTCATGGTGGATCGCAATGCTTTAAAATATTACTTAGATGTAAGCTTATTTTTGGCGTTAAAGGACAAGAATATCCAATGTAGCATGGCCAAAAAATTTCAGACAAAGCTGGTGAACTTGGCAAGCATTTCTTGACAAATTGAAACGGCTATAGCAAATATAATAACGAGACCATGAACTACATAAGTTAATTCTCTAGAATTAGTCGACCTTTTAATGTAGCTGCCTTCTTTATTTGTCAAATGCATGTCGAAAGCTGATCAAGTGCCCTTTTTACGGCATAACATTGCCATAATTAGTAACGCTGCAACAAAACTGCCAAATGCTAACATGGCATAACAAGGGCATTTGAGCCTGGGCTTCTTTAAAACACAGGAAAGGAAGAAAAACATACATTGTGTATCAATTAGTGAAACTGTTGAGCATTCCCTGGGAGGTATGATCAGATCAAACTACTCCTGTATCCGGAATTACATTTATCATTTATCATTCGTGCATTAATAACGCATTTCCGCACTCAGGTTGGTGAAATAAGCTGGGAATGCTACACTGGGAACAGGTCTGCCATCTATACTGCTGGTAGGAAACTAAGTCTGTTTTGCGCAAGAATTTCCGCTTATCGTGCCAGCTGGATTTCGGTATCACGAACAGGTCCATCACGCCCATCAGAAATGCAATAGTACTTTCAACTTAGGAGCAGTGCCTGTCCTGTAACTTCAGTTATTGTAATGATACACATACACTGTACATATTCAATTACATTGTAATTGATATCAGTGCATGTAAATTAGAATTAGTCTTTGCTTCAATATCGTTCAGTCAGTGCAAAAAGACTAGACTATTATAATCAGTAAATCGCATCCTTGTGATTTTGGACAAAAAGGGTTATAGGGTTTAGGGGTTTATACATGTACATGTAACTTTCCTGGGTTAGTCATCTTGACAAACCGTTCAGGTCGGAAACCAGACCCCAGTTACAGCATACGAGGGAATGCGTGTCAATAGAGAATGAACAGAAAAATGAACAGAAAAAACCGTACCATAAAGATTTCTTCAGGAATTTTCCTGAGAATTCTGAATACAAAATATTTCGGAGCAATGTCTGCAATTACACGTATTTACGGGCATATTTATGCGGAACAACACCATTTTGTAAAAGAATCTCTACAAAACAGCATGAAGTTGCAGCAGGAAAGTTGTACAGAATAATCTGCACGATTCAGTTTACAATTATTTGGATAGCACGTACAGTTTACATGTATTTCATCGTGTCATAACACACGAATGCACACGAAAACTTGCTCGCGAATTCTTCATATCACCCCATCTGTCAACGTTCACTCTGGGTTACTCGTATGTTACACGAATTCGAACTTTTTGGGATTCCCTTATTCTTTGAATACTTAATTGTTGAAAATGTGATAATCGACAATCACTCGCTAACAACCCATGAAAGTCAATGATTTTAACTACTAGTACAATGACCATCATGCATAAAAAACCTGCGTTTCCAACAATGCCAATGAACAACTCATTAACTGTGTCTGTGGATGGCACAAAGCCACATAATCGACTTCTTATTTCTAGACTAGTAAAGCGAACTATTCTTGAAACTTAATTCGAGATCCAAAAGCTGCAGTGCAAAAGCACATTTGTCCTCACCTTGTACGATCAGCAGCAACGTGCTCCAGCGCAGCAAGCTCTTGACAATCCTGCTTGGCCACATATCGTTCACACAAGGGTGGGATGGGGTCGCCAGAAGCCTGGCACAAAAGTTCACTGGGGTTGGCCGGTGCCAACTTTGTCACTCGACTGAATCACAGGTCCTTCGGAGGCTGTCCCGGCCAGCCAAGCGCGCCCTAGAAGTAAGAAGAAACACGGTTTCCTGAAGCCCAGACAGACACTTAGCAAAGTTCCCAAATCCCGGGTTGTATTCCTGGGCCAGGAACGAAACCGTCAGTCGAAACTGCCAGAGAAGCTCTGAAAGCTGTCAGTGTTTTAGTGTTCGGAATGGCTAGACTGGAACCGAGAATGGAGCTGGTGTGGCGAACAGGTGCTCCGTCCCAGCTACAGTCATGAAAGTTGGCCGCCTTCTAGAGCTCGGCACAGCAGACAGAGCGCTATCCACTAGGTCCACCGATTTACTTTCCCTTCTGTGGAATGGAAATTCTGCGGTTGTTCCATCAGTGGCGCTCTCGGAACAGTCGATTTTCAGGCAGGAACTAGTCGATATATACTTTTGTCCGCTAGTCTGAAGGTAGCGATAGTCAGAGGTGCGCGAGCAGGATGCCACAAGCAGGCACGCATGCTTCGAGAGCATGACGAAATGAAAAATGCAATTCATGTCGAAACTAATTTTTTAATTGTGCGACTTTGCACCTGCACACATTCTTTGATATTCACGCACCCAAGATACCCATGCTAATTTTCATGGGCATTTCAAGGACGCCATCATCGCGACGATACAAAGCTCTTGACCTTTAGTGTTCAAAAGCTTCTCGCATATGCAATACGAGCATGAACCATGACATAATATCGACAACCCCGCTCCAATAAATTCAGCTCAACAATGATGGTGACCGTCCAAATGTGGTGATATTTGCCGTTGTCAAAGTGGGTTGATGTGGGCACCTCAGTGGGCAAATGCCCACTGAGGTGCCCACATCAACCCGTTTCGTTTGCCCAAATTTGGCGCTACTTCTTTTTAGTAGGTGGACGATCAAAAAACACTCATGTGTAGAGGGGATAAAATCATAAAAGCATTCGATACATCCTCTTGAGGCACGACTCAAGAGGTTATGGTATAAAAGGGTCTGCAAAGCCCGACTTTTTTGAACAAAACAAAGTCAGTCAGTTACTGGCGCGCAGTTAACGTCAGAACAGATTAGGTTGGAGTTATTGAAGACAATTTGTAACTAACTAACGTTATATAGGCGATGCGATTATCATTGAAGACGGATCAATGAAAGACTATTCTGGTCTCCAGCTAATTAGAGCGATTCAGCGTATACATGTAGACAGGCATGCATGAATGACGAAAATGGCCTGGCCAGATTAACTCCAAACATTATTTTAATTCTATTGGTTCGTCTTAATTTCCTAGTCCTTGATCCTACTATCAGTGTTAATTTGCAGGTTAGAATTCGCTGAGCCATTGCGTATTCAGTTCCGGTTACAAACTGTTGAAACACAAAGTGTTCATTTTTACATTACAAATCATCCGACGTTACTACAACTGACTGACCTGAAATATTTTCCAAAACAAATAGTAATCTATAGAGCTTCTTAGAACTTATTTCACACCACGAAGTCTTGACATTTTTTCATATTTTTCCTTTGCTTCCTCGAATTCTGACGTCCGAGTGTTTGGCCAACAGCATACCAAAATATTGAAGTACATGTATCACACAATTTAAATTATGGAATTTATATTTCTACTCGATCCTGGCTGCCGGAAAACATAACCTACTGTAAACTAACCGAAAAATGTAATTTCCGGAATGTAGGTTACTCCTAACCAGCATGCAATCACTGCCAGCTAGAAAGCTGGCAGTGATTGCGTGATAGTTAGGGGAAACCTCCAGGGTGTATCCTATGCTCTAATATGAGCAAATCTTGGAAACGGATCTTGGATCTCGGAAACGGCTCAAACAATTTGGTGAAAGTCGGTCATACACGGTCCACTTAAATTACACTTCAATAATAAAGATTTTTTAACTTTGGGTCTGCTTAGGTCATCTGCTGAAAATGCCAACCCACGGTGATTAATAAAATTTCCTTCTGCGTCCCAGCAGCTGCATCTTGAACCTTTATGACCACATAATATTCGGCAGCCTTAAAGAATACAAAACTTTTTTAGTACAAGTGGAAACAATAATAGCATTACATTTAATCTGCTGCCGTTCAATAAAATCGGGTTATGATGACTATTTCGTGTGCCATGAGATGCTTGGTAAGCAGACCACACCGAATGCGTGGCAACAGCGCTGACAGAAATGTATGGCCTGAACACAATATAGTGTACAATGGAGAAAATTTAACAACTCTATTGAAGTCAATTCAATATCCAGTCAAGATTTATCTCGATATTGGCGCTTGGCGAAAAGTTATTTCCGAACCCTCACCAGCGTTACTAACTCGCATTATTACAAAATGTTTGCGTTTTTTGTTCAAGAAACATTATTCATTGTCGCAAGGCTAGCTGGTAAATGGGTTCTTTGATACAGATAATCCATAGATGCCATGAGCCTTGGTTTCGATTGTACAGCCGAACCAAGATTTTATTTCAGATGTTGAGACTGTTGTACGGCTTCAGTTATAAACAGAAAGCACAAAGCCACGAGTGGAATGACGTCTTTTGTCACAAATATTAGGTACGTGCATAACGACATCCAAGGTTAGAGGAAGGGTGTAGGAGTACCCTAAAATCGGGCCTTTAAAAGACTACAGTTTTAAAGGTTTTGTTCAGCCACAGAATTGTTGGAAATGACACTAAGCTTAATTGCAAGAGTAAGAAAATGACGTATGTACCAAATGTATGTCGGAGAGATATATATATAATCAACAACATTTTGCAACATATAAGCATTAGGGCCATTCAATATGGTTTGCATTGAGGATGGAGGAAGCAATACGTCCGTATAATTTGTGTCCAAGTGCATTTAATAATGGTTGACCTAGTTCATACTGCGTATATAATGTTAATGAGTAACATGTAAGTAATTTTGTGGCATTTTCATGTTGTTAGGACTTTCGAAATTCAATTTAGTCAAATGGCTAATGGCCATCAAGTGACCGGTAAAATTCTACTTGAAGTCAGGTTCATCTTCAAGTCTTGATTAAAACCTTTTATAAATCAATGAAGTACCTGAAGGCAACAGAATCCCTTTGCATCTTGTCAGAGTATCTAATGCATATGCAGGGGATATTTTGGGTAAATGTAAAGGTGAATTTGAGCGAAATTCTCCAAATTCTGCAACACAAAATGACAAACTCCGTCGCCAGGACAACGAATGCAATGTAAACCAAAGAAAGGCAGTGCAAACTGCAGCCAAAAAATGCTAGGAAAATGCAATCCACTAGCACGGTTTCACTAGCCACCCAGAAATAATTCGCTAGCAGTGGCTAATTATCGAGCTTGACAGAAGTTCAAAACTAAAAGGGCCCACGGCCTGGCATCCGACAAGGCGCAAAAAATCAAGTACAAGGCAAGCATTTTCGTGTTTGTAAAACTTCGTTTTTCCACCGCTGCGGATTATTTAAGGACGAAAAAATTCAGAGCGATTTTTCTCGCGTATAATATAAAGTGCTTGTTTGAGCTTGTGGTTTTCAATAAAGCCCAGAAGGAATCCTTGTTTGCTACAAAAAGTGGCAGATTTCCAGTCAATTTTTTAAATGGTGTCTCAGCGAGAGAGCTTCCAGCTTCGTGGACTGGAATAGCAAATATGAAGAGACGAAAGAAGCGACGAGAAGAAAAACTAATCTTTAAACTAATTACTTTCATGGAGAAAATTGTGTGCGCGCCGCGACGCGACAGGTAATGTATTCAAATTGAATTTAGTGACAGCAACTTTATTAAGAAATCTTTCAAGCGCTGGAGGGCTCAATCTTTGGAATATGTTGGAAGCGTGTACACGAGGACAGAATGAGTGGCAGTCAACTTTGTTGTATAGTTAACCAAGCACGCAGCTTAAAAATGAAATTAAGTTTGATTTTATACCAAAATCAGACGAGAAATTTCAATACGACCAACTTTTCACAGAGCTACAGGTTTTATGGTTTTAAAATTCAACCAATCGAAAATTTTCTTCTCAGGCTCAGCACCACTATAAACCACTCTAGAAAGTGCAGGGTGGTCATAAGGTCCTACGCTCAATAACAGACATAAAAATATTTTTTTTAAAAAAAACAGTCTTGATGACAAGGCAAAAATTGTGGAACCAAATTGAATAAAACCCTAGTTTCTAATTTAATGTGTCAGGTATTAGTTTTACAGTATAAAAATCTCTTTTAAATTTAATTAAATTTTGGTGATTACGTATCATGATTAACAGTACCGGAAATTAAAAAGTACTGACAGCTTCCAGAGGTTTTCTGGTAGTTTCGGCTAACGGATTCGTTCCAGAATAAGGAATACAACCCGGGATTTGGGAACTGTAAGTGTAAGACGTGTAAGTGTAAGACGATTTCCGTCAAAATACGTGTTCTACCTTTTGCAAACTTTGCTCCTTGTAACTAACTGTCCATGGACAACATTTGTACATGTACATGTAATGATTTTGTAAGTACAGTTTCTGTAAGGATATGATTATCGGTGGTTGATGAGTATGGTTGAAACTTGAAAGGCTAAAACTTGTTTTCATGAACTGTTCCTCGGTTTTGTTTCCACGAACAAAGAAATTCTGTCAATTCGCACTTTTTCACAATGCCATTCACAATATTGAAGATCGTTAACATATTTACCCAACAGTTGTTATTAAAAATGAGTCATTAAGAAGTAAGGAACAATAATCTTAAGTAGGCGACGCGTAGACAACTTTCGGCTCATCCCTATCAAAGTAAACAATGCAATGCTCTTAAACCAATGTAAATTGTGTAATGAGTGACAGTCAATTTTACCAGAATTCCAGCTAAAACAAATGATGGGTTGCCAACAGTAAATGCATATGGTAGCTTAAGAGGATAATATGATGGATTTAATGAAAACAAACCATCGTGCTAAAAATTAAATTGTCAACGTTTTATTTCACTGATAAGGAACTGATCATGGTACCCAGAAGCATCAGTAATGTAGATTATAAAGACATTGGAAGTTCCCAAAGACCAAACCTGGATAAGAACAGTGCACGTGGTAGTCCATCACAAATTTCAAATCGACCTCTCAAATTAGAAGTCTGGCGTGCCAATCCATAAATAAAACTAGAAAAACTCAACTCTTATTTGAAGACAGTAAATTCAAGCATAAATGATCAAAATTAAATAGGTTTTTTGCGAATCTTTCACTGTATGCGTTCAATATTTCAGTAATTTCATTCGTTCGTGTTTCCTTTTACATCAGAAACGTCTTTATCAACCCCTGCGTCCGTTATTCAGCCAAATAAATTAAATTCATCTTTCAATATGTCAAAACTTAAGCATATATTTGCTTTGTACGTCATGTCGACTATGATTAAACCAAAACAAATTGCTGTAAAAGCTCTGAAAGTCAATTTCCCTGCAGATTCGCCGTTCCATGATAACTGGAATCGTGAAGAAACAAGCAGCAAAACTGTACTTTTTTAAATTCCATCTAAATAACGGAACGCTGGCATTTCATTAACGAATGGCATTGATGTCACTGCCACCTGCTTTTCAAATTATCCTTTGAAAAACCGAATAAAAGCTGAGTAAATCGAAAAACGAAAATAAAATAAGTAACAGTGCCAAAGAGAGCACAAAAAAGAAACCTCATTTGCTAATAAGATTGCCAAATTCATGTATTAATTATGATGAAAATACTGCGAGTCATGATACCCTTGTTGAACAAAGTTACAGTGATTGTTCATCATAAGAACAGATGATTATAAGCTTAGACTATGAAAAATAACTTGCTTCTAGATTGCGTACATGTACATCAGAAATTCACTTGGAGGCACTGCCTGGCCACAACATTTTATGAACCATAAAATGCAAACAGCATCTTGCATCTGCAAAGGTTTTCAAGTGTAGCTTTAAATCGTAAACCCTGTAACTTTTTTTCTTTTAAACATAAACGGGTAAAATATTTACTTTTCAAATTCAACATGCAAGTTGCATTTCTTTTTGAAAAGCATTCTAATAGAGACATTCTGCATCGTTCCTTGAAATCCATTTAAGGAAAGGATGGAGAATTCGAATTGAAGACGTATGATGACAGCACAACACTGTACCAAGAACTTCAAGGACAAGCTAGAAAGAATCATAAACTCACTATATGGTTGCTGTGCTGTGCTGCACAGCATGGCAGTGAAGCTACCCGGTCAAGGAAAGATAGCAGTGCTCGGAAAACTGTATGCCAGTGAAACCAAAGTCTCAAATTATGTGAAATAAGTGCATGATAATTCAGTTGTACAGCTCATTTACCATATCAACATTTATCGATGAATGACTTCAACATTTAGCAAAACACCACATGTATCAAGCATGGATCAGAGGGTATCAAACTGCAATATTTAAAGAACACGTAGCACACAAAAATTAATTTACTGTTGCAACATAACCTTTGCAAATGTGGCACAATACATCTGTCAATAAATAACGTGCAATTACTGGTAACATGAGAACTGCTTAAAGTTATTGATGGCACCATGTACAGTAGGCAGGCAACATCGCAATATGTAAAATAACGAATAATTTGTTTAATTCGAAATGAATTGAAGGAAATGAATGCTATTGCAAAGCTACATGGCTGCTTCCAGAGGCACATTACTAATCTGTGGATAAAATATCAGGAATGTGGGACAGTTAAAATAATCCAGGAGTGACTGTCTAGAAACAACAATGAAATATCAGGGCTTGAATCTTCGCCTAGCCTGCATTAAATTGCGACGATTACCTCATAATTTCGTACTGAGGAATATAAGTCTAAAATGTGGGTGCTCGATTCAAGGATACTACATGTATACACTGTATTATTTTTGTCACAAACTTATTGTCAATGCTAAGCGGGGCTTCAGGCCTGCTGAACTGCACTGTCATTATCACTTTTGTCATCAGTTGCACTTTTGATAAACTTTTGTTACGGGGAGCCATAGGAAGCCTTCCCAAATCACAATGTAGGTGAACAGCGTCACATTTTCACATGTTAGGATCTTCTCTATCTTTTCTAAGAACAACCAACCGGATTGGCAACAGCGTCACATTTTCACATGTTAGGATATTCTCTGTCTTTTCTAAGAACAACCAACCGGATTGGCAACAGCGTCACATTTTCACATGTTAGGATATTCTCTATCTTTTCTAAGCACAACCAACCGGATTGGCAACAGCGTCACATTTTCACATGTTATTATCTTCTCTACCTTTTCTAAGAACAACCCGATTGGCAACAGCGTCACATTTTCACATGTTAGGATCTTCTCTACCTTTTCTAAGAACAACCCGATTGGCAACAGCGTCACATTTTCACACGTTAGGATCTTCTCTACCTTTTCTAAGAACAACCCGATTAGCAACAGCGTCACATTTTCACATGTTAGGATCTTCTCTACCTTTTCTAAGAACAACCCGATTGGCAACAGCGTCACA
>JAQFYZ010001209.1:0-26159 GCA_034695085.1 Cylindroiulus punctatus | reverse complement strand
CACCTTAGGCTATGGTGTGTTTGGTGGTTTGACCAAACACCATAGCCTAAGGCATTTACGCCAGAGAAAAAACGACCACAGCGCAACCTGGCGGAATTACGCTACTTGCCAGCCAATTTGATTTCAAGTAATAAACGAAAAGCTGTGACCCCTGGTGGCAATTTGTAAATTCCCAACGTAGCAGACAACGTTGAATATCACGTGGTGTTCCGAAAAAAATTTCTGTTAGTGACCCTCCCCAGTCAATTTTCTTCGTGTATTTTATTTTTATGCTGTGTTGATATATGGGTACGAAGGCGCTGAAACCGGCCTGTTGCGGCGAGTAACTTAATTCTGAAATGCAATAATAAAAACGATATTCGTGCGTGAAATGATTGATGTTCGCGTAGGATTTTTACGTTTCTTATAATAATTGAAAAACCAAAGAAAATATCGTTTTGTGTGATCACTTGTGTTTATGTATATGCTGATATAAAAAGTGCAATTACCCTTAGTTACCATTTCGTTTTCCACGTTTTTTGTTTTCGATGTTTACGTTGCCTTTTATGGTGTATATATGGTGTAATTTGGTTCCTTCCTTAATATTTGGATAAATTTGTGTTTTAAGCCATTTGGAAAAATACTGTTTCCCGAGTCTGCTCTCTGACGTTTGACCTTTGCAGGCTCCATTAATTCTTCGGCGCATTTTCAGGATATGCACTCAACTTCCGGTCCAATTTTGCATAACAACAAGGCTGTGGAATGATGTTGCTTGAGTTAACTGCATTTTTGGACCTACTGACATTCAGAATCCACCGCAACATGCGATATTTACATGAAAAACACTATTTGCATCAAGTGCATGTGTTCATTTAGCATCCCCTTGAATATCATATCTTGGCAGTGGATTATCTCCAGATTGCAGCACGTGCAAGAAGGTGGCGCCTTGGGAGTAATTTCCTTAATTTGTATAGCCTAGGTCGCAGGTCAAACTCAGTTGCCTATCTGCCAAACATTGTATTTAGCTTCTGAGTATGACCTCGTGTTCAAGATGGCCGTCGTCGAGCTGAATTTCTGTCGTGCAGCTGAGTCATTCATTAACTTTGAGGGAAGTCTGTTGTTGATGGAAAGCCTGGCTTCGGATTACATTGTGTTAGGCCCGGAGCCTACTATACATAGCCGGTTTGGGATAAAAAAAGATGGTGGCATTTCTATTTTGAATTCTTCTGATAAACAATGATATTGCAATTGGAAATCGTGGGGGTGAGCTGCGCGCCTGCATAATTGGGAAATGAGATGATGGGCCCAGTCACACTGTCCTGACGAGAGTAATCGCAATCCAAGATGATTGGCAAAATCAAGATTGCAGGATTGATCGATCAGTAGAACGGAAGTAGATCGGAGGCAGCTTTATAGATCATGTCGAAGGCAAAATGCTGCAGGATTCGGTTGAATTTTCTTTCCCAGGCCCTAACACCTATAAGTAGCGTAATTCCGCCAGGTGGCGCTGCGGTCGTTTTTTCTCTGGCGTAAATGCCTTAGGCTATGGTGGTTTCTGGTTTGACCAAAGTAGCTAAGACCAAAGTACCTAAGTAGCATGATTCTGCCAGGTGGCGCTGCAGTCGCATTTTCTCTAGCATAAATGCCTTAGGCTATGGTGTTTTGTGGTTTGACCAAAGTAGCTAAGACCAAAATAGCTAAGACCAAAGTACCTAAGTAGCATAATTCCGCCAGGTGGCGCTGCAGTCGCATTTTCTCTAGCATAAATGCCTTAGGCTACGGTGGTTTCTGGTTTGACCAAAGTAGCTAAGACCAAAGTACCTAAGTAGCATGATTCCGCCAGGTGGCGCTGCAGTCGCATTTTCTCTAGCGTAAATGCCTTAGGCTATGGTGTTTTGTGGTTTGACCAAAGTGGCTAAGACCAAAGTACCTAAGTAGCATAATTCCGCCAGGTGGCGCTGCAGTCGCATTTTCTCTAGCGTAAATGCCTTAGGCTATGGTGTTTTGTAGAAAACGGCCCCGGGCATTTTATCCTGACGTCACAAGTTGGCATGACTATTTGATCTCTGACCTGTACAATTGACCGATACACTAACAGCTCGCAGGCTGCAGTTAGAAGATACATTTTTGGGTTAGTTTAGGTTAGAGGCCCAAGATTACCAGAGGTTGGACATAGCAAATTTTGAACGCCATCTTGATGCAACATGTACGGAATCCCATATGTGCACTCTAGTTGTTGCGCGAGCTAAGCATACATACCATATATCATAACTACGGAAGCTCCCACCGTTGGTGCACGCTAAGCTCGCGCAACAACTAGAGTGCACATATGGGATTCCGTACATTTTGCATCAAGATGGCGTTCAAAATTTGCTATGTCTAACCTCTGGTAATCTAGGACCTCTAGTTTAGGTTAGTTTAGGTTAGGTAAGGTTCGAGTAAAGCCAAAAAGGCGGATTTACAATGCACATGTAAATGCATTTTCGATTTTGGCGATTCCAGCGCCACCTGCTGGCACTACCTATGAACGATACACACGCTTTATGGGGAATTTCCCAGAGACCGACCAATGCTATTAGGATTTCACAGAATGCCAACGGCACTTTTTGCCATCAAAGTGAGCGTTAATACCCACTTTGCACGCCTTGATTAGCGGTTCATCAGCAGTCATTGATTAGTTTTTGTGCATCCGCATCGGGCATGGATGATGCGAATTACTGTTCGAGGTGTGGCCGACTTCCATTGTTGTCGTTCGTTGTACCTTTTTATGTCCACTGCCAATGTCAGCGTCGTCGTTAATGGCACCCGTTTTTTCATGGCTTTTTTGCTCTGTCAGACGATGAGGTGGCTAATTTGCATCGGTCACGTATCCTCTTGGGTGTCATCCATAGATTCCAGATTATTCCACCAATGGCGATACCAAATAGCTCATAAATGTGGGAGGCTCTTGCTTCAACAATGGCCTATGGCAATGCAATATTATCGAAAGATGTTGGTTTTGGAGGATCTGTTGTTGGATGATGAAAAGGTGCGTGCAGACAGGGCGGTGCTTGACCCCACCTTGCCCTGGCTCGATTATTGATAGTGTTTTGGATGAACCAAAGATGTTTGTTGTGCTATTTTGCAAAATGGTACAGTGAATTTGTTTGATTTTTTTCATGCCATATCGAATTTTTGGCCATAATTGTCATGAAAACAGTCTGGCCCCAACGTGATCAACGTGAGGAATTCTACATTAGGTTCTGTCAGATATACATGCAGTACCAATTTGCTGATGCTTGACATATTTTTGTGCACGTCTGTATGATAGAAAGAAATGACATCGTAGGGCCATGACTGGGTTATTAGAATATTGTAGATTTATTTTCTCAGTCAAAATTGTACGTTTTGCACAACGTTTCGACCAGTTAAGGCCATCTTCAGGTGCTGATAAACCACTACTGATCATTGATGGTAAGCCCTCAAGCTCTCACAAGTAACTGATATCACTTAAATTGTCATTCTTTCGAGTTTTTAGCAAGAAATTTAGCCCCATAAACTCCTCGCACGTAAAATTTTGACTGAGAAAATAAATCTACAATATTACAATACGTCTGTATGATGTTACCACGATGCAAAAGATGACGTGACCGATATTAGTGGTTACATCATGCTCCTACATTCTGGGAAATAGTGGGTCAACTTGTGCAGGTGTAATGACATTGGCCTGTTTGGTGATCTCAGTGTCACAGCCTGTTTGCGGAAGGTGTGATCGTAAATTCAACACAACGGGTGTTCACACTCATAAAAGTCATTGCCAGCGTTCGTTTATCCAGCAATAACACAAATAATGAACCCATCACAAACTAATCAGGTTAGCAATATCGAGAATATGATTAGTGTGCCAAGGAGGCGCGTCTCACCACTGCATCACAGACAGTGTGGTCGTTAAGTTAGCATGACATCACCGTTGGCAGTCATGACGACGTTAATGGACGACTCCTGGGCACCGCTGAGAAGTAGCATCTGGGATTTATTTATGCAAAGCTACACAAATTAGCTGATTTATGCCATGGCTAGGCACTGTTTAAACTCAAGGAATAAACTACGGTGGAATTACGTCATTGGAATCTATGATGACGTCATATTTCTTGCACGGTTGCATCTACTACCCCCAGTTGTTTGCGACCAAAAAGATGGTTACATCAAAAGAGCTTGTTGTTTCTTGTGGTTCTTGTAGTTTAAGTATTTCCAAAAACGCGTCAATGTCTGTAATTTTTGAATATTGAAATTTCCAATAAATTTGCACCTGAAGAAGGGGTTCAGTCCCTGAAACGTAGTGCCGGGACAGAGAAATTGGCTGCGTACTGCTTGACTATTTCGTTTGAAACACCAGCCACCGAAAATAAGATGGGAAACCTGAATTTACATCAAAAGAGGAAAGACACTCACTCGTGGCGCCACCTGGGGATGTAACACTTCTGGTTTTTCGCAAAATTTCCATTCAGTTCAAATCAGCCTCTGCACTTCAGTGCACTACTATCAGAAGCAACTACTATCTGAAGCATACATCATCGTTTTGAATGAAATTCAGACGGCAAATAACCAATATGACCAATAGTATGGGTCCTGTTATACCCGGAGTTCCATAAGTGGATTGGAATGACAGGAATGGTGAAAACTAGTGGTGATTCAGAGGCGGCTTTTCTACAACAGCTGATTAAAATGTTAACATTTCTTCACATAGGAATGCCAGTGGGAGACTTCCCATGTGACATCAGTTTCACGCCTACTTGCAGTTTAAAACAAAATATATTACGCATTATGCTCCCTCCAAATGTGGACAAAATATATACATTTCAACTGTATACAATGACACCTGTTTTAGCTGATTTGCTTCATTTGAATATCTTGACCTTATCTGCCCAAGCTGCAGGCAAGCACTGCCAGCATGCGAGCCGTTAGGAGAAGCCCACTTAACATAGCGTCTATGTTGGAGTAGGGCATATATTTGCGGCAATCACTATTGGTGCTATCTAGCAACATGGAAGCGGCCACTTCTATCATTGGCAATGATGGTGCCCCATTCCCCAGTAAAATCTTTGATGTCCCAGTATAAAAACGCCAATATTTGCGTGCCAGAAGGCAGACTTTATGCAAAATGTTTGAAAGGGGCAACAAACTTTTCGGGGCTGTTAACGCGTTTGCACGACATCGTTTATGGGTCCGTCTTATCTGTTCTCCTCATAATATGTGAAATGCTGTTCAAGTTAGCATAGGCCTAGAGGCTGAGGAAAAACTATGGCAATAAGGTTGAGGGAGGGTTATACAGGGCACATAAAATGGGAGGAGAAGAAATCAATCTTTCCGAGTTGCACATTGGAAGAAAAAAAGACAAAAAAATCAGGTCATCATATGTTTGCTTGGAACCATATACTTATTGGATGACCAGTCCAATAATAGTCCGCCGCATATTATACCATTGCGTCCTCACGCGATTTTTCCACTGGGATATTTGAAACCGTGGGATGTGCAGGGACGTTAATTATATAGGGCAATACTTGGCTGTAATTGACGGTAAATACATCTTCCGCTCGCGTGTGATTCGTGGGAAGTAATCTGTCAAGAATACCTCAGCAAATAATTCGTTTGTTATACATTACGCCCTGCTCCGCCATCTATAGACACTGTGGGAAAGTGGGCTTCTCCTAACGGCTCGCAGGCTGACAGTGATGGCTTGGCGGATGGGCAGCTAGACAAATAAATTGAATTTTCAGTTTGGATTAGCATATGTTAGACTAGATAGAACAAAACGACAGCAAAACTCCAATATCTTTGTCTGCTATTACCAGTGAAATTATTAAAATAAAATATAAATTTAAAAAAATTAAAGAAATAAAAAACATTAATTTTTTGGAGGCAAAGAATCGAAATTGCTTGTATTTGGAAATAAGAATCAAAAATAAGTTTTATCGTGTCATACTCATGTAATACATTTAATATCATGTAAATAGCAAGTTTGATCAAGTGTTTCCTCAAGTGTAGCAGAAGTTACGTGTTGTGAAAAAACATGTCTGGAAACTTCAATGAAAAACAATTGCGCAAATAAGACCTGTATGAAAACGTGCAAAAAGACAATATAAGAGAAATTCAGACCACAGACATTCTGGCATACTCCCAGTTTGTCCATGACACCAAAGATTTTTCATCATTTTCTATTGGTTTTAGGATGTTGGAAAGGCACGATCCATCACTGAAAAAATTGCATGATTTTTTTTGCTAAAAGAAAAGCATCTTATATTCAAGATGGCTGGTGACCACATTTGCATATTTTTGCCAAATTTATCAGATTGATTCATTGTTTTGTTTTCTGCAATGTTGAGTTCGAAATACTGGAATTGTGAGATAGTGGTTGCAATCAGACTTTCAGATACCTCATGCATGTAAACCTCTTTGTGCACCTAACTTGAGTACACTTTTTTTAAGTATCTAAAATGTCTAAAACCAGATATAGCCAAGTTCACCTATCCCACATCCTAATGACACATTCTGTTTTCTATGAAGCAAATACTTCTGGTTATGTAAAAACATGTCATCACCAGGAAACTGACTTTAAGACAGGTAATGTAAACTGACATCTCTGGTGGCTTGGATTAAGGGTATTGTTTTATTAGAATTACACCTTGAGGGTGATTAACATGTTGATTACTTAGTGTTTTGTGGAATTTTTCATGGAGTTGCATTGTTTTATTGGCTTCATATCTTATTTCAAATGCATTGGTCCTGTTATCAGTGGTTGGATTTTGTCAACTCCAGCAGAAGTGCGCAAGCGCCAATGGCATGGCGCATTAAAATTAAAGCAACTATCGTCGATTAATTATTGAGGTCTGATTGAGATAAGGTTGGAACGTGCTAATTAGCGCTTAAACGAGTTAAATCGTCAGAAAAAGATTAAGGCATCGACGCCAAAGGTTTATTTCAGTTCCGGTCGTTGAACTTTCACCCTTCCCACTCGCCATCTGTTGTTTTGCCAGGCATGAAAACGAAACGGAAATAAGGAAATTAAGCAATTAAGTAAATAATAGATAAATATCGCCAATCCGTACCAAAACTAGGCGGGCACATGACTTCCAAGATGGCGGCTGGATTGGAAATCGATAACGTGTTGGTGAGTATGTTACGTCATCGAACGTCGGCAATCTTTGTGAACCAAATGCTATCGAAATAGTATGCTTCGATATAGTCCCTGTTTCAAAATAATCGTATACCTGCACAATGTATCTCAACTCTACTCATTCTATTGAGTTGATGTGCAGGATAGACACCTAACTTGACCTTACATTTAACTTAGCTTAACACTGAAACTTAATCTAATTAAAACCGACCAAAACTCATGACTTAAACTAACCTAACACTGTGCATGACTAATGTTCGCTTAAGCTGCCCCCAACCACCAGGCAATCACTGCAAGCCTAGGAATCGTTAGGGGACGCCTACTTCCGTTGAACCCCTGCTTCAAATGTACACAAAACAAAAACTTTAGTTGAAACGATCTAATATAATGCAAGTATAGACAAGTATAATCCTGGTATGACTGTTGTGAGCATCGACACCTTCAAAAACTTAATTTAATTAAAATCAACCAAAACTTATGATTTAAACCAACCTAACACTGTGCATGACTAATGTTAGCTTTAGCTGCCCCTAGCCACCAGGCAATCACTGCAAGCCTAGGAGTTGTTAGGGGACGCCTACTTCCGTTGAACCCCTGCTTCAAATGTACAAAAAACAAAAATTTCACAAGCTAAAAGGATCAAATATAATGCAAGTATGATGCAGGTATGACTGTTATGAACATCTATCTATACCTTCCAAAATATGTCTGAACCATCTTGAAACCATCGTCTCCGAGGTCAAACGATGCATTTTTTATTAAACGATTTGAACATTTGAACGTCATTACTCACGATTGATTGCCGGTCAATGGCTTCTAACAATTTGTCATGAATTCTGTTGAAAAGCCCAAGGAATGTTAGGCCAATTTTGACGTGCATTCAACCTAGGATATATTTACATGTAGTCATGAAGCTTGCATCAATTCACGACGATCTCGAAGGCGTGTTGTGCACAGTTTCGCCATGCTTTGATAATTAAGTATGATCATAATTAATGAAGCTTATCAGGGAAACTTAGGAATCGTGAAGGGTCGTTGTGATTCCATCAGACAAAAGTTTCTAAACGGAGAAATCTGGCTGCAAAAGTATTGAGGTTGAATAATTGGCACTCCATATCCATCAGCTGGAAACATATGGAGGATGGCTCGGATATTCAACACAGGAAGAGGAAATAATGGCAGGCCTTGTTGCACACCAGACAAACTGGGGTGGCCTAAGATAATGCAAATGAAGCCTGGCTTGTAAACACACGAACTGCCAAATTGGACGGAATTTACTCGTTATGAATTTCGGAGATGGGTGAGCATGGTGAAGGCCATTTCATCATGGCCAGGCAATGAACACATACGGTATGCAAACTTTGACGCTGGCAGTTATATGAGATTTTTGAATGACCTTGTGTTGTCCTAGAAATGCATGGATGTGGGTGTTCCATGTTATGAACTGCGTATACATGCACAGTGTGCAGTAGCTTGGCTCAAGCTAAGCCTTCAACCCTAAAAGATTCAGTTTAACCAAGGTATGCCAACTTATCTAAAATTACATTTAAGGCCCATTGAAAGTGATTTTATGCAATTGAATTTTGATAATTTTGGACAGATGTGATAATTTCAAATTGAAATTGAAAGTTTATATTAATAGTAAGTTCCTGCGCTATATAAAATGAAAAGACATTTCGTTTTTAGAATTTTTTCAGATATGCTTTATTTTGCCAACGACAGCAAATCTCTTATATTCTCATTCAGATCGCAGGTGCTGCCATCTATCGCCCATAAAGCAAAATAAAAGGTCAAACATAGAACCATCGTTTTTATTAATATCGTATACATTTCCATAAGTTGTCAAGAACACATCCCAAAAAACGCGAGTCCTTGTTAATGTATACAAAAAAATTATTTTCATATGTTCATCAGGAAAGGAGAAATTGTATTTGGTAATTTTATACAGGGTGTCCCCAAAGTCACAACGCACTTTCAATGGGCCTTAAAATACCGGTCATACGAGTAAGCCAGTTTTATATTATATTTTAACTTTATTTTAGTATACTCGACTCCAGTCTGCATGTTTATTTATTCTCAAAGCACCTCAAACAACCTCAAGCCAAGCAGGGTATAGTAGCTGATAATAGCATGTGAATGGCTTAAACATGCTTAGCTTGAGAATGTCACGTGACGTCATATTTCCTACGCTTGTTGTAAGTCTAAAACCAGAATAAAATACACCACAAGCTCCGTACCGCTTTGTATGTTTAAAACTAGGATTGCAACATGTCACCATTAGATGACAGACTTGAGCACAAATCATATCAGCTCGCATCTTTAGTGACTTGATGAAGGCATCTTTATTAAAGTATGCAAAATATTTCTGTTTTAACCCTTATTTGTGTAGCATACGAAAATGACACCTGTCGGGATTTAGCCTTAACCTTTCATAAATGCTATTAGATCGACCTAATAACCTAAATTAGAAAAAAATAATTCGTGATGTGGTTGCCCCTAACCACCAGGCAATCACTGCAAGCACACATACCTACAGGAAACGCCCTCGAGCAGAAGGACGATGCTGTCAAAATGATATGGATCTCATGTTTTCGTAACAATAAGACGTTCTGAGCTGTCATACAGTATATTAAAGGACATTGCATTATTTTCTGGTGTAATTCTATTTATTAATTAATTTGCACCAACTATTGGCAATTTTTTGCATGAAATTTGTCAGGAGTTTCTCGCAGATCCTTCAAGACTTACCTTCAACGAATCCATCTTGACCTAACCAAAGCTACAACTTCGATTTCACTAATCTAAATACCAGTGGTCAGTTGCTCAACGTCCAACCACTGACCATTCCAAACATCTCAAATCCACTCTTATTAGTGGACACAAGATAGTCGATGGTCACTCGCAGGCCACGATTGCCGGAAATAGCGTGTCATCTGATATGTTGCCTTACGTTTTTTCTCTGCTTTTTTCAGCATCTTCGCAGAAATGAGCGTCCGTTCGAGTGACCACACCGAGCGTCCATTGTCCAGCGAACAAAAGATAAGGTAAAGAAAGCAAATAAGAAAAATGGCAAATATCTTTTATTGTCAGTGTGCATGCGAGGGATGGGGGCTGGGGCCTGTAAGGTGTGGTATATATGATCGGTGGGGCTGTTAGGGGTAGTGGTCAAGCCTCGAAGATTGTGGCTTGTGGACAGTGTCAACTCTTAAAGCGACTTGGGAATGTGTGTCAATGACAGCCAGGCCTTATCTGCAGCCTAATGGCTCGTGAGGCCTTTGAGTTAAGGTACATGTCCGAAAATTCGGTCATTATCACTGTATTTCGGATGACTTAGGCACATTTCCATCTGTGGCTAATCTTTGCTTCTTCAGACATTTGTAATCTGCATGCATGGATTTGCTCGGCTGACTATGACCAAGTGACCAGTGGGCAGTTGTGTTGTGACTGAAGGCTGTCAAATCCACATTACATGTACATGTACATGTATGAGCACCTCAACACGTGCTGTTGATCTTACAAGGTGTATTAAAATTGTTTTGCAAGTTTGCAATTGAATGACAAGACGTTTAGTTGACATTCAGGAAATACTCTGGTTCGTATGGCACATAATTTACAGTTTTGTGTTTACTAAACCTCGACATGTGCACCTCTGATGGCATGTACAACATCCAGTTGGTTTCAAATTATGTCCATGCTCGTGTCTCAGTCAAGTGGCATTGGTTATTTTGCTTAATATCGAGTTCAAATCATGAACAATTCACAGAAGTTTTGTACACTTCATTTTGACATACTCCACAAAAAGTCCAGGTGGTAATGTCCAGGCATAATGACAATTGATAATGTCATGGTACACCATATTTTAATACTTCATGAGAAACTTTTTGAGTATGTGGAGTGTATCAAATGACCTAAGCTAACCTAGCCTATACCCTGGCTGGACACCCTGTATATCTAAGACTCCACAAGTATAAGGTCGTTTTTCCATGGAGGCATCACTGTTACAGGTCCCATGATGTCCAAATGCATCATGGGAAGTCGAAAAAACTAGTAACCCATTAGGGGGCGCATGTCTAAACAGCGATTTGGGAGGATTAGTTAGGATTAAAACTGATGCCCATTTTCCATAGGCGTGACCTACCTCGCCGCTGATCTTAATCCGAGCCCATTAGTAACCTCATAGCGGCGTTACGGCGCTTCGGTCTGCGGATGCTCCATATTTCTTCAGCTGAGGAAGAGATTGCATCAGTTATGCAAATAAGTTATCATCCTTAGAACAAAGAAAAGCATTGTTGGTAATGGCTATCAGGCTCAAAATGGAAATAATAATATATGCGAGTGATAGGCGAATGCATTTATTTCGACTTAACCTTTAGCTCGGTGAGAATGCTCGTTAGAGGGCGCTTCTAAAACGTTCCTTAGACCAATGTGGAAAGATCATTATATAGTGACCGTATACTAATCTTTCCACCAGAGTAGTGAAATATATTGAGATATGTATTTTGAAATACATGTTTGAATATATTTACATATATACAACACAATATATATTGCAGTAATTTTCAAAATGTATTTAGAAATACATAATACAATACATATTTTAGGGCCAATCCAAAGGTATTTCCCAATGCATTTCATGCTATGCATTTTAAAATGCATTTCCCACTATGCATTTCAAAAAACATTTCTTATCACATACAGTAGTAGTCCCATATGGAAAATTATAATAAGTGATATTACTAAAGTGGTCAGTACAAAATGCTCAATTGTGATGCATGCTTATGTCAGTATGATAAGTGATATTACTATAGTTGTCAGTACAAAATGCTCAGTAGTGATGCATGCTTATGACAGAGTACCCCATGCATGGGTGCTAAAACGAAAAATTCGGCGAAGCATGCACCCCCACGTCAGGGGGCGCCCCCTCCGACCAAACAATAGTGAGGGTGACTCACTCTGTTCCCATTATTATGGTAATGAGGGCCTCCATTTACCCTCTAACCCAGAAGCTGGGCTGCAGGGGGTGAGGGAGAGATACCCCTTAAAGTCATGCTAAATTGCACCACCCCCTCTCAGGGGAACCGTCATGGCGCCTATCTCGCTGTCACAAACGATAACAAAGGTGCTGGCAATGGGAAAACTCGCATTAATTTATTAATGAAACATTAAATCATGGGCCGTATCACCGAGCAAGATGCCCTACTTGAGGATGTGGGCTATTTTTGGATTGAGGCGGTTACAGGGTGGTTATGCGTATGTTTCGAAAAATTTGATTCCTTTGCTCGTTTTATTCCCAAGTTATTCGATGTCAAAAAATTAAGTTTTTCAGAGCTTGAAATCTGCTCAGAGCTGTCTAGGACAATGCCCAAATAATGTTGCTAATAAAATAAACGTGGATTTATGCAAAACATTCGGTGTGGGGTTGAAGGGCTCTTAGTCCAACGACCCTTGAGAAACGACAAGCGCATTTTTTATGGACGTCCCCTTCCATTTTGAAGCCACTTAGCCACCCTCAATTCTGCTTTCTTTTCCAAATGGATCCAGGATCAAGTTCAAGCGTTCAATGTTGGCCAGATTAAATGAGATTTAGGCGTCTGGGCCCGTAATGCATATCGATGCGCCTTTATAAATAGCAATAAAGGAAAGGGAAAGAAGGGAATTACCCTTTGCACTGAGATGCCATGCCAAAAGATTATTGAAGATGTGCATCGAAGAACTTCTGTTTTCATCCCATTACTTTGTCATTGCCATGGTCTGGGGTAGTCATCTGGGTGTTAAAAGCCATGGCCATACTATATACATGTATATATGGCCATGTACTTTTAACGCCCATTGAAAGTGATTTTTTGCTACTGAATTTTGATATTTTTGCACTACAGATAGTAAGTTCCTACTTTATATAAAATGAAAAGACATTTCGTTTTTAGAATTTTTCCAGATATTCCTTATTTTGCCAACGACAGTAAATCTTTTATATTCCCATTCAGATGGCAGGTGCTGCCATCTATCGCCCATAAAGCAAAATAAGAGGTCAAACACAGAATTATCGTTTTTATTAATATCATATACATTTCCATAAGTTGTCAAGAGCACATCCCAAAAAACGCGAGTTTCTGTTAATGTTTACTGAAAAATTATTTTAATATGTTGATCAGGAAAGGAGAAATTGTTTCGCAAATTTGTACAGGGTGTCCCCAAAGTCACAACGCACTTTCAATGGGCCTTAATATACCAAAATTACATATATATCCATATATGACTACATGCTGTTTACAAGCTCATTTGCTTTAAGTCCATACATTACGTACATCAAAATGTACTCCTATCTGGCCATATAATTTTCATTTCCAAAATGCAGTTTTAATACCATATTATATATAATACCATATATAATACCATATAGCACACGAAATGAATTTGGATAATTTTTGATTCAAAATTAAACAATATTGTTTTCAATTTCGTAATCGAATTATTCTGTTGTTGGTTCTGTTAATGGATTCCTGCCAACTAGAACTTACAGTAAGTGCGACTGAATTAGCATAAATTTCGGCAAAAGCTAAGATTCTGAAAAATCAAGTGACGTGTCGAATACTGGCGAAACGTTTTACTGCCCCAAACTCGTATCATTCAGTTTTATAGCCCGCTTATGTTTTTAAGAGCAACACGTTTATAGTGCTGGATAGGGAAACGAGTTCAGCGACCTTTCCCTCAATCCAAGTTTTCCTGAGTTTGAACTCTGCACATAACTTACAGACTTATAAAATTTGGGGATTTTTTCCAAACTTGAAGCTGCCTGGCGTCTCCATGTTCTGACTGTACATATTTGAACCAATGGTGGTTTGCATTGGCTGCTCGGATTTCGTTTTATTAAAGGGACCCGTTTTTGGTTGCAACTCATCACGACTTTTGGGTTTTCGCCGAAAAACGCTTACCGACTTCCAGGCGAGGGAAAATGAATTTTATGTTTATTTTTGTACCGCAAAACGATAATTTCGCTGACGAGCAGGTCCACATTGCGATAATAAAGTTACTGTTTTTGAGCTATAATTAGCCCCTGGAGAAACAAGGATGATATCCATGTTTAAGCTATCGTTTTTAAATGTTCTGCCTTACAACTGTTACCCGCACCTCCAGATAATTAGCACCCATGCTACGATTTTGTTCTTTGTTATTAATTACTCGGACCGTGGGAAGCGGACACATAAAACCGGTTTGGGGTGCTGTGCATGGCTGTTTCCCTTAGACCTCGGAGGTGTATTGGGTCACTGAAGCACCCCACATGCTTGAGTGGTTGAGAAAGTGGGCTTTGTGCACATCATATGCAGGGGCATGCTGAAGTACATTAACTTTTTCTTCAAGTTTATTGATATTTTTTTTCCAAAATTTGCATATGCCCAACATGTCGGTGATTTACGAACATTAATGATGATTGGAATAATCGCCCGTTAAACCCAAGCGTGTTTTTCAAATAGGAACAATTCGTTTGTGGTGTTTGCAATGGTTGTAAAATATGACTTTCGCTTATCGATTTCAGTTGGAAGAAATTAATCTTGTCGTAATCATTTCTTATCGTTGGCTCGAACAAGATGCAAAACATGTGAGAGCTTATTTATTACGCTCGAGCTCATGTGTTTTAAGTAACGATAATTCACACGCTTACATGCAGACCTTAACATACCTTAATCTAAGTAATTCATGCATCCGATCGGAACTTGTTAACGTTATCAAACTTGGTTGAGTATGCTTGGTTTGCGAATCGACATGGGGTGGCTTGATTCGAACCATTCAAATTAAACGTCAGAGCAATTTGCGTGTAAACAGTTAAACCAGGCGTAATTTGAGTCGAGCAACTTGATTTGAGAATCGGCACGAGAATTCTGCCAGATTCAGCATTACCCGTAACCCCCACCACAAGGTCACAGACTTTGAGACAAGCTATGTAAACCCATTTTAGTGACTTGGTGTAAAATTTAGTTATTTATGATGGATTACGCCTACATGTAAACACATTTTTTTACTATTTACAGAATTTCCAATTAGAAATATTTACCCTTAACAGTTGGCAATCACTTATAGCAAACCCGTAGAAGCTATCAGTGATTGCCGCCCTTCAGGGGACACTTGCTTTATTGATTTTTCAATAAATTTGCTATAAAATTAACCCCTCTCCAATAAACAAGGTCTTCATTTAGCAGATTAATAGATCGTAGCATTAATGAGTCACAGTGCATGATTTGCTGAACAATAATAAAGTGAGATAGAGATCCTCTCACAATATTTGCAATAAAGCAAAAATCCGAAAATCCAAAAAATCCGAAGTTATTACTGCATTAAGAGCTTGAACCTACCCTTTTGTAGTAATTATATTTATATTAAAAGCGCTGCTATTTATGTCTCGTCGCACTGTGATTAGTTAATGTTTGCTTGTGTGTCAATTAACGAAGGCCACCCGTGCATTTCATTAGCATTTTAATAATGGCTGATTCCCATTATTAAACTGCTTATGAAAGTTCACGCTAATTTGTCCTCGTACCAATTCCCAGAGCCCTACACAGAGACAAAGGAGTCTGGGACATAGATTCATTACTTTAATAGGCTGCCAATTAATAAGTAATAGTGGTCAAAGTGAATGAAAGTCTGGTTATGGAGAATGCTCCGACCTTCTTGGCAATTAAGGCCCATTGAAAGTGATTTTATGCAATTAAATTTTGATAATTTTGGACAGATGTGATAATTTCAAATGCAACTACATGTTTTAATTCAAAGTTTATGTTGCCAGTAAGTTCCTGTGCTAATTAAAATGAAATGACATTTCGTTTTTAGATTTTTTCCAGATAATCCTTATTTTGCCAACGACAGTAAATCTCTTACATTCCCATTCAGATGACAGGTGCTGCCATCTATCGCCCATAAAGCAAAAAAAGAGGTCAAACATAGAATTATCGTTTTTATTAATATCATAAGTTGTCAAGAGCACATCCCAAAAAACGCCAGTCCCTGTTCATGTTTACAAAAAAATTATTTTAATATGTTGACCAGGAAAGGAGCTATTGTATTTGGTAATTTTATGCAGGGTGTCCCCAAAGTCACAACGCACTTTCAATGGGTCTTTAGACAAGAGTGGAAATGTGTAAACAAATCCAAATGCAGTTTCTATATTTAGCTGTTCACCCCTTAGGCGATCACTACAAGCCGTTAGGGGAAGCCTACTTTCTCATGGCGTCTTAAGCTGGAGCGGGGCATATATCGTAGTGTGGCCAACCAAGCAAGCTACGACCAGGAAGCTGGCCCAGACTTCCAGATGCCACTTTAATTAATATTAATATCGCAAATAACACCTGCATTATTTGGGTTCTCCCCCATACGTTTTATAGTGAAAATAATTTAATCAGATGCGCCTCTGGTGGGCGCGGTCGCCATATTTGGTCTAGCCTACGAGTCATTAATCCTGTTGATTAATGAAAATTTCTATGAGGACATTGCGCTGTTTTTGCAATCCAAATAGCATTTAATGCATTGTCTGGCCAAGACATGCATGCAATAATTAAGACTTCAAACTCGACCTCATTAATCCACTTTTGGCACTTTGTGGCTGAGGACCAAACCTATTGTTTTATTGCGTTTAGCTTGACGATGCTGGATGTTAGCAATATTTTGATAAACAAAATATGGGTCGGGTACTTCGAGCAAGAAAGAACAATTTCATTTATTTGAAAATTTACGTTTGTATTGCCTAGATTCACAAACAGCAATAACAATGAGTTTCTTTTCGCTTCGCAATATTGCCCCACATATGCATTCCTATTTCGTCCAGCGATGTGATATGTATTATGCCCTGCTCCCTTCAGAGATATGTATTTTGCCCTGCTCTCTTCTGCGATATGCATTATGCTCTGCTAGCAGTGATTGCCTGCCGGTTGGGCAGCTAAATAGTCACATTTTTTGGTTTGTTTATGTAATGTTAGGCACAAACATGCAAAGTAGAATAAGTTGCGACAGCTAGGACATGAAGGGTTGAAATGCATGTATCTCTGCCCTCAATTGGAATAGGGAATAATGTGGTATGTGGTCCAACCTGATATACATATACAGTATATGCTAGCACAGTATACCACCTTAGAGATACAATTAACCTTGAAAGGATACACCTTGTATATAGAATTCCATACAATTGATATGATGAAAATATACATGTATGATATACGTTGCATGTTTCTAAAAATTTTACATACATAGTTCCCATATTGCGATTGCTGTTCACATTATTACCTCATATCTAAAATCATGAAAATTATGGATGTTTAAACAATATGGTCCCCACTTCAGGGTTGCATTACATCATCGTGATGCAAAGCAAAATTCTTTTAAAGGGGCTGGAAACCACAGATGCACATGTACACATGTAGTATGTCCGATGAAATACCAAAAGTATTCTTTACACGGAACTCGCTGGTTGCAGTGTTGCGTGACCTTAAGTTCAAAATATACTTCTTTCAAAGCGTGACCAAAATGTGCTATTGTGAGGTTTAATTGTTGGTTATTTTTAAGTCGCTCCTTAAGGTTTTGGGGGAGTTTCCTTCAGCCCCCCATGGCGCCCGAGGACTCCCGATCCGTCTTCAAGGTTGGGAATTCTGGGGTGCCCCTGAACCTTGGAGGAATTATTAAAAAAAAATTAAGCAAAAATCAAGTTCGTAAAAAAACAGTAGGTGAGCTTCGAGTTATGGGGATTTGAACCTGGTTTCCAGCCAATAATGCGATGCTCGTTATTTTTTATTTATTTTTTTCGAAGTTGAGACATAAAAAAGCTCGTTCGGAGCTGCCAAGTAGGTCATTGCGAAGACCAAAACAGCGAAATTTTCAATTGTTGTAAACTAGCAGCGATGGTGGCTCCCTAAATCACACTTTCGGTGCCCTCCAATGGTGCACAATGGGGTGACGATTTTAGACCGAAGACTGTCGGAATTTGGAGTTTCACCTATTTTGGGGCGTTTTCACCTAAAACAAAACTGGTGCAGTAGGAGCATCTCCGTTTTGAGCCCTTTTACGACTTTCCCGTATTGTTTTATCAGCTGCTGACAGAAACAATGCCTTCTGTCACAAATTTGGTGACAGTTGGCACTGGTTCGATGCTGGGACACACGCACTGCGATGGGATAAAAAAAGCAGTATGCCTAAAACAACATTCTGGAGAAATAAGTAACGAGTTTGGTGACTTTTATCCTTTTGGCCCTATTAGCTAGCACGTCCTTCTCATTGAATTATGCGCTCAAAAACGACTGGAGGCGACCCAATCAGGTTATATTTTGAAAACATGTGCTCTGTATGTTTCACCATGTAAACTTCGTTCAGTGATGTGCAGTGATTAGACGAAATGGTTGGTTTGGTTAAGTTAAGGCCAATTGAAAGTGCGTTGTAGCTTTGGTGACACCCTGCATAAAATTACCCAATACAATTTCTCCTTTCCTGATCAACATATAAAAATAATTTTCTTGTATACATTAACAGGGACTCGCGTTTTTTGGGATGTGCTCTTTGACAACTTATGAAAATGTTTATGATATTAATAAAAGCGATAATTCTATGTTTGCGCTTCTATTTTGATTTATGGCCGATAGATGGCACCACCTGCCGTCTGAATAGGAATTTAAGAGATTTACTATCGTTGGCAAATTAAAGAATATCTGGAAAAATTCTAAAAACGAAATGCCTTTTCATTTTATATAGCGCAGGAACTTACTATCATTATAAACTGTGAATTAAATCATTTAGTTTCATTTGAAATTATCATATCTGTCCAAGATTATCAAAATTTATTTGCAAAAAATCACTTTCAATGGGCTTTAATCAAACAACATGAAAGGATGAATTGCGACAGATAGGACAGTTGTCATTCTTGTATAATAGAAAAGTATAGGGCAGAATATCCATATAACCTACATACATGTACATTTGATGATAATTTGAATGTAATGATGATATCCCTGGTGGAAAAACTAGAACGGGGCAATATTAGGACAGATATGACAGTCAGTCCATATTGAGTGGACCTCAATTTGGCCTTAAATGTCTAAATATATCATACCATATACATCCATATACATTGTACATACAATGCTTGCAATGATATGCATTGTATGCTACTATAATATTTACAGATATGGTCATGCATGTCTTTAAATGGTCATGTATACATGTATGTTCATTCCTAGCATACTTTTTACAGTAAATGATATTATTTTAAATTATGCAGATGTTGCTATATAACATCAGATAAAGTGAACATTACAGCAATAAACTTGAACACAAAATAAAATGCAATAATCACTATCATAAATGATTCATAAATGTCTTGATATAATCAAGACGTTAATATTTTACATGTAAAGTAAATTATGACTGTTATTTACAATGGTACACAACATTGATGAAGTGATGATTTTGGTGAAGCCAGTCTTTTTGAGTAGCTAAGTATCATCATTTCTTGCGGATTGTAGATGCGTATCTGATATTATGTGACATACAGTGTATGTTTAATTAGGGTATGTAACACATGTTCTGTATGTAGCATATACCTGCGTACCGGTATGTACATGTACATGTACCCTAAATGGCGATTTCAATATAAGGTCATACATATTCATAAATGGCTCATATATACAGTGTACATGGTAGTATATGGCCATATGCATGATAATATATGACCATATGTGGCGATATTCAACTTTTCACCCTGGATGTTTTAGTTTTGAGTAATTTAAAATTGGCCAACCAAGCACATTTCTAGCAACTTTTGGATTTCTGCAGAACCATTTCCTACATCATCGTTTTTGCCTGTCATGTTTGACAGTGTATTTATAGACATGTCACGTAGTTATTGGATTTTGTTGCAAAAAAAAATGCAAATATCGAGTTTGTTGTTAACGCTGCCAGAAACTTCGGCGTTATGAGCATGTGGAGATGACAGCGGTGTCATCCGTAATTAGCCTAATTAGCAATTATCAGACAGGATCAGGAAGAATATGACCAGAAATGTAGCTCGATGCATTGCCTTTCTCCTTGACCATTATTCGTAGACATTGACCTTTGGGTGCATGCAGTTTAATATTTGATTAGACGCATCATTGTTGGTGCTTGTTTCACTTCCCTTATTAATTACAAGGTTAGCACGACTCATTGTTGTCGAAATGCCACATTAATTTTGGACGGTGGCGCCGTCTTGCGGCCGTAAACGGCAACTGTAAATGAATTAGCATGAGTTCATCATGAATCAATTGTCTATCAGAAACGAAAATGCTTTTCTCTGGTCCCTCATGTATAATTTCTGCTTGGTATCCTTGTCATGTTTTGAAAAGTTTTCTGCAATTATTTGATTCACAAAGATGGCGGACAATCCCACATGCATTTTGAAATACATTGCAAATTGTAAAATGGATTTTTCAGAAAAAGTACCACTATAAATGCATTTTTAAATGTAAACAGAAATGCATTTCACGATGCATTTTAAAATACATTGACAAGTGCATTGCACAATACATTTAGCAATACAGATTTATAAAATTTAGTGTGCTGTTGTAATTTATTACATTATTAAAAATTCAATTCTGAAGTACATTGATTTTTGTGAATTAATCAAGATGATCTTTCATTTTACATCTAGAAATTAATCAAGATGATCTTTCATTTTACATCTAGAAATTGTATTCATGTTAACGGTTCACATCTTCCAATGTAATCCACAATATATTCTATAATACACACAGAATACATTATAAAATATACATGTATGTCACAATGCATTTCACAATACCATATGAGCAAATTAGGGAATGTATTATAATGCATTTCGAAACGCATTATGAAATGCTCAACAAATACATTTTACAATGTATTTTATAATTCATTATGAAATACATTTACAGTGTATGTCTCAATCTACATATATTTTAAAATTCATTTCAAATTGTATTTACTATAAAGTATTTCTAAATGCATTTCTTTTCCATATGGGATGTTGTGTTATGTTTTGGTCGAAATGCGACAGATGGCGTTTCATTCATTGGGCAATAGGGCATCGGGCTGGAAAAAGCTTAGGGGTAGATGAAACTTTTATGGATTACATGGAAATCCCGTCCTCCAAATGGACATTTCACATCATTGGGCATTGAGTTGATGACTCGTAGACCTAGGTCATGGGCGCTGTACTGTAGCTGTTTTTTATTGGCGTTTTAAAATCGACCATAAATTTCGTCTTTTCTGATGAATTCTGCGCTTCTTCCGCTAACCTACATGTACATGTACATGTAGCTGCTTCTCTTTTTTGCTCGTCATGTATTTTCAAGGGGCATGTTTAACTTCTTACTTTGATTCCGAACTTGCTGTTTAAACAAAGGGCGATGGGGGGCCTTCCGTAAATTACACTTGTGCCAGAAGCCCGTGCTTCAAACTTGCTAAGATAATAAACAGACTCTGAGTTTACCTCATTTTCTCCCTCATCGGTTTCGGTTTCGCCAACGAATTTTTAGCCGCCGAAAAATGATGTAATCCTACTTTGCCCCACCGCCATTCCAAGCATCCCATTCCAATGATAGCATCACTTTACAAATTTAAGGCTTATTGAAAGTGCGTTGTGACTTTGGGGACACCCTGCATAAAATTACCAAATCCAATTTCTCCTTTCCTGATCAACATATTAAAATAATTTTTGGTAAACATTAACAGGGACTTGCGTTTTTTTGGGATGTGCTCTTGACAACTTATGGTAATGTACAATATATATTATTAAGAACGATAATTCTATGTTTGACCTTTTATTTTGCTTTATGGGCGATGGATGGCAGCACCTGCCATCTGAATGGGAATATAAGAGATTTACTGTCGTTAGCAAATTAAAGAATATCTGGAAAAATTCTAAAAACGAAATGTCTTTTCATTTTATATAGCGCAGGAACTTACAATCAATATAAACTTTGAATTAAAACATTTAGTTTCATTTGAAATTATCATATCTGTCCAAAATTATCAAAATTCAATTGCAAAAAATCACTTTCAATGGGCCTTAAAGCAGTGCAGAAACGCTGTCGATTTTAAGTTATTTCCCTAAAAATTCATGCTAGTCTTACATTTTATTCTGGCAGACAAACAAACGCATGCACCTAAAACTAATGTTGTCATCAGTAATTTTAAATATCGTAATGGTCATACATGTAGGTGGATGACTTCTTAGATTTACTGTCAAATTAGTTTATGCATTGTCTTGAAATCATGACATTAGTGGCTGCCCTAGGGACTCAAATATATTTGAACTTGGTATGATTGTTTATGAATAGTTCTAGAGGAATTCAAATACATGTGACACCAATATTATGTTGCATCAGTTCTGGTAATATTACACATTACGTCATCCTGATGGTATTTCTGAGATGGCTGTTTATCCTATGACTATCATACATGTGCAGGGTTAAAAAAATAGTAAAAATGGCCATGTATATGAAAACACTTGCGGACTTTTTCATTTTAAGTACTCGCTCTTGTCCCAATTAGTACATAAATAGTGTTTCTTTATTTCAAAGGTGGAACTTAAGTCTCGTTTGAGATTTTGAAATGCGAACTCAAATGGCAGTTTGTAAAACTTGCATTTTCATATCTCGACATTCAATATAATCTTCATTTCCCAAGTAAGAATTGCTAGATCACCCATTTCTCCAGAGGGGATTTTCTGAGAAATCCATCATACATTTTATGTATTTTAAACAACGATACTTGCTATTGCATTTTAAAGTTAGTTTGGCTTTCAAAGGCCAAATGCAATGCTAAGGCCCGTCTGCATGATGGTGTTGCATTTAAACTATTTTGATCAGAAGCAGATTTGGGCATTGGCTTTACCTCAGAAAAACGTGCTGGAGAACATGTAAGAAAACATTTATTACCAGCTGTTTGTCAAGCTCAACACTGTGCAGATGTCAAGTGCGCCATTATAATTGTCACTCGTTTTATGAAAAATCCTTGGCAATATATTTGCATGTTGGTGTTTTGCACATCCTGTTACCGTCGACTTTGCGGTCCTGTAACGGCTTCCAATAATGCACAATAAAAATGCTCTGGCATCTAGGGGTGGCTGAATGTGGCTGGATGGGATGTGTGTGAATTACGAGGTGATGTTTTCACTTGTTTATTTGAATAAGGCGAAGCAACTCGGTAGCTGTGTGAACACCGCAGTTGGCCAGCCTTGAAATTTCGGTTTCTTTCCAACATTTACGAAAAACGCCAAGATTGTCGATGCAACATTGCTAAATTAAACTTATTTCGGTTTCTTTCTTTCCTCCTTTTGGATGTTGCATTCGAGATTTTGCATAATTTCACTCATTTTGAATGTCCGCATACGTTTTCATCATTGCAAAGATGTAAATTGGCTGTGCTTCGGAATATGTCCTGCCCCAGCTCGAACTCCACAGTATGAGAAAGTCGGTTTCTCCTGACGACTCAGGGGCTGACAGTGATTGCCTAGCTTAGGGGCAGCGAATTGAAAAATTGCAATTTTAGGTGAGTTTAGGCTAGAATAGATTAGATGAGGTTTCGATAAGCACAAAAAATGCACAAGTAAGATAAATTGCATCAGGCAGGATAAACCATGAGTAGCAACTCAAAAAATATCAAAGCCTTCTGATTGCCACCTGAAAGACAATCAGGTACATTCTTCGATGGGTTAACATAATGGTAAACGAACTTGTTCATGCATGCAGTTACATAATTGCTCTTGTGATAATTATGCAAATTCATAATGGGTCTAATGAGGGACTCCCTCAAAAGAGAAGTGAATTAGCATTCTCGTCGAATCAAAATGACCCGGATTAAATAACCCTCGACCACAAAATACTCTATCAAATACAAGGGAGCATCCAAGCGTTTGCAATCACAGCAAATTGCATTGGCGTCACTGGTTTATTCACCAATGCTGATCCTGGTTTTCTTATTCTGAACGTCGCCAAGGATTTAAATACCCAAAATATGGTAATAATTGCTCGCCTCCAGACGTATGGCTCCTGCAGACATGAATTCCTATTGGTACTGATGGAGCTTATCAGCATCTCGAAATTCCTACGATGGAAATAACAGCAGTACGTGATGTCTATTATCACCAGGCAGGCCTCCTATACTGCCAAGATGCTTTAAACCTTTTTCAGGCCTGACCCAATGAGTGATAGCCATAAAGCAAAAACTAGCAATGGTAAAGATTGCAATGATAATTTGGGTTAGTGCTACGGTGTATGCCCTGCTGCTGGCCTTCTTCGGCATCCAAGTCCAAGTCATGTACACCCATATGGAAAAGAAATGCTTTAGAAATCCATTACAGAAAATGCATTTTGAAATTCATTTCAAAATATACACTGTACGTAGATTGAGACATAAATGTATTTCCTAATGAATTATAAAATGCATTGTAACATGTATTTGTTGAGCATTTCATAATGCGTTTCGAAATGCATTTCATAATACATTCCATAAATTGTTCATATGGTATTGTTAAACATAAATTTAGTTTATAATGTATTCTGTGTGTATTGTACAATATATTGTGAGTTACATTGGAAAATGTAAACCATTAACATGACCACATAATTTCTTGATTTAGGATGAAAGATCATCTTGATTAATTCCTGAAATTCAATGTGCTTTAGAATTGAATTTTTAATAATGTAACAAATTACAATAGCACACTGAATTTCATAAATCTGTATTGCTAAATGTATTGTGCAATGCACATGTCAATGTATTTTAATATGCATTAGTAAAATGCAATTGTGTTTACATTCAAAAATGCATACAACGTGGAGCTTGTCTACTATAGATTAGAATGAGGGGGAGTTAATTCTACCTTTTGTTTGAGGGTCATTAAGTGGCTGATATTGTATAGGGTTGGTTAATTTGAAGTGATTTTTCCCATTGAACGCCTTATACCTAGCGTGAATTTGCATGCCCACAAAACGCTTATCTGACAGGGCACGCAAAGATGTCTCCCGAACTGGGTCAGACCACTAAGAAATTATCAATTTGGCAATTAACAAATTACTAATTTATGCTAATGTTCGGCGTTTTAGGGATCGATTGATAAGGCCACCAAATGCGTATCCGGAAGGGTGGGGGTGAACGCTGCTGTGCATGTAATTACTGGTGTTTTTGGCCATTGGGAAATATATGACCTAATAATCCACTTACTTAAAAACACGTATTTTATTCATGAGTGTTTAGCTCGATCGCCTTTGTTTACGTCAGTGCGAAAACTATTTACGAAAATCGTGGCGTGCAGGGGGCGCTGGGGGCGAAATTAGTTGGCCATAAAACAATTTATCATTGTTAAAGTTTACTAAATTAATAAACATTTCAGGGCTTGAAATAGTAAAGGGATTCCCATTCTGACGCGCTTGGCGATGTTGACATAGACCAGGTATAACCCACCTAAGAATAGAATGCTGGGGATTTATGGCAGCCATTTTGAGTTTTTAACATGTTATTTGCCTATTTGTGTAAATTAGTTTTGGGGGAAGGTTGTAATGACACCAACCTGAGGACAGAATGGCAATTTACCTCGGCCTGAATATGCTGGGTGCGCCAGAAATGTCATTTCTAAACTTATTATCCTCATAGAACAAAGTATTTCGACTTGCCCTATAGTTTGGTTTGAGAAAATATACCTTCGAAAATCTATTTTCGGGAATGAATTTGACCTCAGTGTTTCAGAAAAGTTGAAATCTAAATTACGTTAACCTACAAATAAAATTTAGCATGCTTAAGGCCCATTGAAAGTGATTTTTGCTAGTGAATTTTGATAATTTTAGACAGATATAATTTCAAATAAAACTAAATGTTTTAATTCAAAGTTTATATTGATAGTGAGTTCCTGCGCTATATAAAATGAAAAGACATTTCGTTTTTAGAACTTTTGCAGATATCCATTATTTTGCCAACGACAGTAAATCTGTTATATTCCCATTCAGATGGCAGGTGCTGCCATCTATCGCCCATAAAGCAA
>JAQFYZ010001208.1:0-26161 GCA_034695085.1 Cylindroiulus punctatus | reverse complement strand
TATTTCTTTAGAATTATCAGGTTCCATCAAATGCAGATGCAAATAAGGCTCTAGTGATTACTGATGTCAATGAATGGATGCATCCCACATTTGAAAATTATAATCACATGCACCTGTCAATTATTTAGTGGCAAAGGGGGAGTAAACTTTAAAATGGTGACGTAATTTTTAGGGGTTGGGCTGTTGGTTATACTGTGTTAAAAGGAGGGGGGTGAAAAATGAGAAAATGTGGTGACGTAATTTATGTACGCTCCCAAATCCTTTTCGCATCTAATTTCAACGATGGTCGCGATATCATACTCTTGCAGGTGGGGTGTCTGAAAATCCGATTGTGATTTATCTTTCTGTATTTTTAATTAAACAAATTATATTACAACTGATAAATATATACCTTACCTTGCAGAATGAGTGGTCACAGACCCCAAATTACGTAATTTATTAGTAAAAAAAGATGGGTAAAAACTTAAATTCAAGTGTGACGCGATTCATGGGCGGCTCACCTATTCTGACATGCTTAATGGACGTTCCTCCGTTGTCAGATTTTGTCTTGTAGCAGATGCGCTGTTATTTGAAGGAGGCCCTGCTATCATCGTATACGTCTACTACTGCATTGAGCTTCATCGCTGTCTACTGTTCGTATTTTATTTATTTGTATTCAAATCTAAGAATCACTGTCTGTCGTGGTTGTAGTTTTACCATGAAAAACGCTGGAGAAGAAGGCGGATTACCTGAATGTCATTATGAAAAATGGGTGAGTCGATCAACACAATTCGAGTTTGGGATTTGGCATACAGCTGATAAGAGACCCGCCTCCGACGGCGATTCCCCGTGATAGATGTAGAGGTCACGATGAAGGTGTTACACTTTGAAATTGACATATCTTGGGGGAAGGGGGTTGAGATACCCCAACTCCAACCTGGCTTGATGCAAAATTAATGCACCATCCAGCTACTCTGGGACCACGCCTTGGCTGTGACGTTTTTTCAACGCTCATATTCGACTCATGCTCGTTCCAGATAGACGCATTACAATTTAGATAACACTGACAACATACTAGTATATATTTCAACTTCAATTTCTGGTGTTATATATGCCTACATGTAGGTTATATCACGCGATTTCACAGTTCATAATGGCAAATCTTGATAACTGAAATATTGTTTATACTAGAGGACCATCCCGTCCTTTGGATGGGCAAGATCCGTTTTTTTGCAGACTTCCTCCTCAAATAAAGCTGAGGAGCTTATGCCGTATAGAGGAGGCCCTGGCCCGTACCACCGCTTCTTTTTGTACCATACCTGAGCAGCGAGAAAGACTCCAAAACCTGTTTCTGCCCAATCAGATCGGCGAAAATCCATACTTGAGTCATTGTTCGTGCTCTGGGACTCCGTGGTACAGGCTTTAATCTCCCAGCCCTACATATACGTACTGCTTGTTGACATAACTGTTCTAGCAGAAGAAGAAAGTAAAAAATAACGCCGCTGCGCCACTATGGTACTGCAGCCTGATGTACACGTGTGCATGCGGCCATTGGCACTAAGTCCCCACCCACGTCAAAAAATGCTCGTTGTCAGCAGGCCCTAGGCCATCCGCCCGGTGTTGCTCAAAATCCTCAAATCAATCTTTCACAAGATGTCTCGTCTACACCCGTACAGACAGGGCCATCAATCTGGGTTTGGCAATACCCCTATGAGGATATAACTCTTATAGAGGTTATATGTCCATGTGTCTCGCCCAGTACATGGAAGAGTGGTGATTCTGTAAATGACTGTTCCCGGGTCTGGCGAGGGTCTCGCGACTCAACGAAAGCAGTGCCCTTCCGTGATGACACGAATTGGACAAAAGGTGGGTGATGGCTCGTTCCGCGGGTCGACGGAGGAGGTACACCTCCTTTAATATGTAAAATGTCCAGTGACTGTAGGCTACCATTTTCACTTTGACATTGCTTCGCTCTTTCATTTTAACTTTGACATTTCAATAGTTTTTTCGTTCATTAATTTTATGAAATGATGGTGCTTATTTGTTGACTGGTATGTACTGAAATATATACTACAATAAAATACAGTTTCACGCTTTAATTTGCGATTATTAACTGTGATCGCAGTAGTTTTAATGGGTGTCTCATTTTCACTGTGAGCCACTGTATTGCTAATATTGATTAATTGCGGAACAGGACATTTCATTTAACCAATTGTGGAAATCTGTTTGTTTTCAGAAGAAACCCTAAGAACTGGATAACCTCGGATCCTTGAACATGACGGAGAGGAGCATATTGCATCCAAAATACTCCGCAATGCAGGCCAATTCTTCTTTTACTGCATACTGGAATCTGACAAGCCGAAATCTGGAAGATTTGCCATTGGATTCTAGTTTTGCATGGCTGCTATGTGCACTCATCTTGGCAATGTCCTGGATTGTTTACATAACTTATTATAATTCAAGAGTTATTGGCTATTTATTAACCAAAGTTACCAACAGATTCCTAAAATGTGGCTATGTAAAAATAGGTAACAAATATCAGCTTTATTTCTCACTTATTTTGTAAAAATGCAAACGAGAATGGATACGTATTTGATATTCGTGTATATTTAGGTTCATTCTCAATATCTGTTCTCTCTGGCAAAGTGATGTTCCGAGACGTTGTCTATATAAATGAAGATTATAGTGTAAGAATACAAGATGGTTGGATGCGATTTCGCTACTGGAAGCAATACGTGAAACGATCCGTTAATCAAGGTATGATTTACATGAAATATTTTGGTTAGTTAGCATATCAATGTATTATTTTGTTTTACATAAAATGACGTATCAGTTTGTAATACCATTATGTGGATATTGAATGTCACAGTTGTGCAGGAATGAATGAGTTTCGTGGAAACAATAATCGTTTCAAGAGGGCGATTTATTGAACCAACCAGTTCAAGTGAATTTTGAATATAACTATTTTTACAGATCTGTCTCATTCAGACACACGGCTATCTTTGCTTCTAAACGGATTTGAGCTACATGTGTATAATAGGTCATCAGTGTATGCCCGTCTTGAACGCCTTTTGGGTCTAGATTCCCAGATATTTTCTGGTAAATCTCATTACATATTTTTCATCAACTGTTTATGGCATCCAATCACAGAACAATTTTGTACATCATGAATTTCATGTAATAAAGATCTGGATGCTGATTATGATAAAGATGATACCAGTAAAGGTAGTCAGCAAAAGTCAGAGACTACGCTCAACCAAATTAATGAAAATGAGAAATCAAAATGGCGTGACCTGATCCCTGTCATCAAGATTGATGTCTCCGGTGTAAGTGCAAAATATTGATGGGTTCCTTGAAGAATCTCATTTTGTTTTGTAATTTAATGACAAGTGTTATGTTTAGGGTCGCCTTGTGTTCGGAAATAGACTTCTTCCAACGACATTATTGATTTCTGTAGAAGAAGCGCACCTTGTGTACACAACGAAGACAGCATATAATAAAGCAGATCAGTTCATGCACATTGTAAAATGCAGAGCTGAAAATTTTAAGGTATTTTGAATTGTACTAAATAGGACAAGCTAAACAATCATCAAGCTTGTCAGATTACTTTTTTATTCAACTTTCCATTATTCAGGTAATATTAGCTCCAAGTCCAAAATACATTGGTATGGATGATGAACCCCCACGATTCATGGGTGAAGGATTTGTTGTATTACAGTCAAACAAAGTTGACCTGTACCATTATAGAGATGAGCCAGGTCAAAGGCGTTTATCCATATTAATATGATATTTAAACCTAACAAATGAAATTGATCCTAATTTTGTTTAATTTTCTTTTCTTTAGGAATTGTACCTGAAGAGTGTGAAGTAGCAGAATTGGGAGATGGTGTGTCTGACAGTGATAATACAGCCCCTGTATGGGGTCTTGAAATTAAGGTGTTTGAAAATCAGTTTTATTTAAAATGTTTTTAAGATATTTCAACAGATAAGTTTATTAACGATTGAAGCAAAGTAGTTTTACTAAACTACTCTACTAAAGAATAACAGAAATTTTGCTAGCTTACAATTTACTTGACGACTTATAACAATGTTAATACATTTTTTTAGAGATCTTGACGAGTACAGGTCAACGATTATAGTGGTGTTTTCAAGTAATTGTTGATTGAATATTTTTTTTTTTGTTTTGATCGTTCTTCCTTTTCCTGCAGTGTGGAAAAGGCACTGACTTTAGTTATGGACCTTGGGCTGATCGTCAGAGGGACCATCTGTTCAAATTTTTTTTCCCACAAGATTATCAACCTTTGCAAGTTACTAAAATTGCTCAGCCAGGCGAGCTACGCCAGTTTCGTTCGTTTGACATTAGGTTAAGCACTCTAGCAGATGCTACCGTTGACATGTTGTTCTCCAAAGATAAGGTATGGAATAACAATATCTTACATGTTAAAATTTCTGTGAATTCTCATGTTTGGTGTCATTGTTGAAATCATTCAGGAAACAAAGGCGATTCACATGAATATTAAGCCAGGATCCTATCTGGAAATGACAATTCCATTGTTCATTTCTGAAAATGGTTACACAACAGTAATTAATGGTCAATTGTTACATTTGGATGCCTCTTCCAGCCTGCAATATCGATCTCTTTTTGAAAGTGAAACTCTGGAAGTAAGTGTAGTGTTTTCAATTATTTTTTTACTACATGTATTTTTTGAACTTTTCTTTGCTGACTAGTTTATTTTACCAGTTTGATGCAAGAGTGAAATACTCTTTAATATGGAACGATCTCCAACAATGGACAGTCAGTGTAACTGGTTGCAAAGCTACTGGATATCTAATTTATGAGCACAAATCTTTCTTTCAAGGTAAGGATAGCAGAAACAAATTTAGAAACTTTTTGAATTCTTCTTTGCTTCATTAAATCGAACTGTTTGACGTGTTTCTTGAAGATCTTTTTCTTGATTGGGGAAGCAAATCAAAACCAGACTTGCTGCATTTTGTACCATACGTTTTTAAGTTCAACCTCATTCTGAAGGAATTTGAAATTATTTTGGTTTCCAATGAAAATAATTGGATTGATTGTTCATCGCACCACCAAGAAAATTGTAAGTGCATTTTATCAATTTTGCCAGTCATATTGCGTTCATCTTCTTGTGTTTAATTTCTTGAAACTTTTGTTACCATTCAGCGCATCTGGCAGTTTGTGGCGAGCTATTTGACTTGTCAATAGAGGTACCACTTACTGATTTCTTACCACCGACACTGCCTGTTAAGATTTGGATACACGTAACTAATTTTATATTTTCCATTACGACTTTTTATTTCCATTCAGTTCTGCATTGCTGGTTGATGTAATACCATTGTGCATGACGAGGTCCAATCATTTTTCAATTTTAGGGTGAATGTGTCGACCTTGCGATGTTTTTGCCTGAAACAAATACATGTAGAAATATTGTCATTGCAATCACGCATAATTGCAAGCTAACAAAACGGGATGGTTCAGTGAGCCAGAAAGCGGAAAAAGTGAAAAAATGGAGGAACAAAACAAAGAAAATGTTTGTTTACATTGTTTATATTGAGCTTTTTATTGCACATATTCCTTATAACTCTTTTGGTCATACATGATTTTTTAATTTTTATATTTTATTACAACATCTCTAGCGATGGTTGGGTTGACTGCTGGACAGTTCCTATTGTTGCTTTAAGCATAACTTATATTCATCATCCAGTTCCTCCAATCATATCAACAGAGACCGATTTTGACATAACTACTCCAGAAAAAGAAGAAATTCTTTTAAATCCTATCCGACCGCCTACTGGAGATGGTGAAACTTGCTTACAGAAGAAGCTAATTCGCCCAAAAGGTTTTGATCCTACAGTCTTACCACCTGACATAGTCAGTGTGGAGCTTGAAGTTGGCACTTCTGTATTATTTCTTTATGGATCATTGCTGCGAAACTTCAAGCACATCAAGGTCAGGCCCTGTAGCTGCACATTATGATGTCCAAATTTCATGGACTGAATATTCATTCCGGTCGTATTGTATTTTGACTTTCAGGAAAATTACTTCGGTGCTGATCAGAAGTTTAATGATTTTGATTCTTCTCCTAAGAACACTCCAAAAGCCAAACAAAATGAAGTCTTTGAAAATTTTCCTGCAGAAGAAGAGTTTGATCCTCGACTTTATCGTCCACTCGAAGTTACGGTTTCCATAACCATGCATGATATTCAAGCTCATTTAATGAAGGTACTGTACGGATGGTGAATGACTGTTCAATTTGTCTGGTTTGTTTGTTGACAAATAAGGTTCTGATGGTTCATTTTGAATTGCATTGGTTGTAGAACTGCAAGGAAGATGGTCCACCTTGTCCATCTATTTATTTGGAAAGATTTGGTTTTGAAATGCATAAAACATACTTGGAAACCAAGCTTCAAGTTCTTTTATCACCTGTTGTGTTAAGTGCAACAGACGTGGTTCATCGAATCGATAGCCAGCAGCATCTAAAAGATGGGCACTTAGCTCTTTCTGGTGAGCACTTGGGCAACATAAATATTTTAAAGCAAGAATTTACGCATCTATCGATTATTTGGTTCACCCATAGGTTTGCAGGTCAGAGGACATGCAATGTTTTCAGATGATGGTATTGCAGTCGATGAGGAAACCATTGAGTATTCTTGGCTACTTGAAATTCAATTGGGACATTTCACAGGACGATTGACAGCACCTCATGTAATTTGCATCTTTTTCTAGAATTTATCATTATGTTAATCTTGCAAGGCCATTCCAGATACAGTGTATTGACTTGAAAAATTGCATAAAATTATTTTGATATTAGAATTTATTTCTCTACAGCTTCATCATATTACTACATCATTGGAAACATTCATGTTGTTGGTAATGGACCCGGAAAACGCTCTTCAATCGGTTTCTCCCTACAAATTATGTCATCACGGCATATTGCAGCATTATTGCCCAGATACAAAACCAGATTTGTTTTGTCCTTCGGCAGATGATATTAAATACAAAATGACTCGAATGTCAGTAGAGTCTATTAACCTATTTCTGGTGGAGTCTAGTACTTGCCTAAACGTGGAGGTAATCAACTCAGATTTTTTGTTTGTTATACAATCAGACTGTATAATCTGACGTACTAATTGGAACAATTTCTGTCAATTGGGTTTCATTTAGATTCATTCAATAAAATTGGCTACTTGCAACCTTCATGGCCACCAGATGCAGTCTGGCATTACAGCACTGGTGCATAGTTTGCATTTGAAGCAGTACGTGATGAACGGGACCTCTGCAGACCCAGCTTCTGGCAGTGCAGTTGGTAGCACTGCACGAAATTCGTCAACTCCTGTTGATGTATGGCTGGAAGTGGGCACTCTAAAATTTGGACCAGTGTATTTGGATTCTATTCGGGCCCAGTCACACGATGATATTCACCTTCTTCAAGACACATTTTTACATAGGCATGACGAACGTACGAAACGTTTGTGGTTTTTGTGGCCCCCTGAAAAGTGTCAAATTCCTAAGGCCCTTGTTGGTAAATGTGGATGTCGAGGTGCTTGCAATTTTTTTGGCAGTAACCGAAACGGGGTGAACTTTTTTCGTACTGATCGGTCAATGGCTGGTCACTCCAAATCTTCAACCGAAGATCCCAGTTACGGACAAAGTCTGCTGCATAAAGGTCAGATGATCTTTGACGTGCTTGTACCGAATCGACCATCCTCGCTGCATGTTTCACCCAGTTTTGAAAATAACTTTTCATTCACCCGTGGCTACATGAACCAGTGCACACCTGTTGCCAGTCGAGACGTGTCGCAGCACAGCCTAGCCAGCATATTGCTCAGCAATAGCACAGGAGGAGGAATTACTGTACACTCCAACAATCAGGATATTGGCAGCGTTGTGTCTACTGCTATTGGTAGTTCTGAGGCAATTTCAGACGTTGCTCGCTCCTCTGTTGCATCTCGACTTGTTCCTAGTGTCAGTTCTGTAGTCTCTGTTTCGAGCCCAATTTCTTGCACCTCGCTCACTGGCATTCAGCGAGCCTTCAGTCAACCAGAATCTGAAATAAGGGATTCTGAAAATGAGCAGAACACTGCTTCTACCATTCCAGTCAGCAGTAGTAGTATTGCAAGTTTTAATGTAGAAAGAGGGCCTACGGAGGACCAAGTTAGCAATAAGGTCGCTTTTTGTCCTTCAGTACAGTCATTTCAGCATGGCCGGGCGACTTCCATTACATCCTTACAGTCAGACGCTGACAGTGCTCCAATGGTTGAATCGCCTTTGAAAAACAATTCACTCACTCGTCCCTTCCGCTACAGTTATAAAAGTGATTTGGACAGCAGAAATTCCTCCCAAATTGTCCACAAGACAACTTCTGTTGGTGCAGACTCCATTCTATCATTGGACGTTTTTTATCCAGCAGAGGATGAAATGGGCCTCCAGCCATCTGATCATCTCAATTCCAGTTTTGACCTTATTGCTCAAGATGTAAACATAGCTGGCAGCATTCAGTCTTTAACCCAAACAGTAATTGAGACATTGCCAACTGCTAATCCAAAAAGTAAGGAATGTTATTTTTTTAAAACAATTTTGTCATTTTAGGCTTTATGTCAAACGCTTTTAAATTTAATACCATAAGTTGATTGATTTATATTAATTCCTTATTTTGACAGTGGACATAGACACCCATTCAGCATCCAGCACATCATTTATTTCGGCTCTGTCATCGCAAGAGGATCTGGCACTTGTGGATCTTCACATGCAGTTGAACAAACCGATAACGGAATCACCGTTGTTAATGTTTGCATACAACTCTCACATGACGAGGGTATGCATACAGTTTTTCAGACGTTAATATCAGCATAGGTTCATTATTCACACTTGAAACTGTTCCTGTTTTATATTAGCTAATGTGCTCCCATTGGTATGAGCCACCACCACTTCCACATAACACCCCTCAATCTATGGAAGTACCAAAACACCAGGCCTGTTGGGGTTCTCAGTGGATTCCCCATTTCTATCCACTTTCCGATGGCTTCACATCAATAAAAGTGGATGGCAGTGATAAACAGGACACAGTAACAACTTCAGCATCCTCAGTATTGAAGCCTAATGATAGCTGCCCTTGGGATTTTGCGCAAACTATGGATAAGGAGCTTCCTTATCAGAATTGTCATGGTATGATTTTTTAGTGCAGAATACTGAATTTGGCATACTCTTTATTGTATTGTGACGGATTTTTTACTTGCATATTGTGTTAGATGAAGAGTTTTTCTCCTGCGATAGCAATGTCTCCAAAACAACCATCGTCATTAAATTGGAGGGTGATGTTGACATATGCATATCACCATTGCTGCTGGAAACTTCCCAACAGTGAGTTCTTCAGTTTTTATTAGAGGTATATGAAACTAAAGTTTAATGTAATGGGTACTGCTTATTTAGCTTCATTGAAGCAGTGACGCCCACAGTTTCTGCTTTGCATCCTCTTACAATTATCAACCATCTCCATTCCAATTGTGTTTCTACTGTGCAAGCTGCAAATGAGCTAATGAAAGAGAAATACATGTACGTCAATCATCTAAGAGAAATGAGGCGGTCAACTGACACCAATGGACAACCACGTGATGGCTCGCCCTTAATTTATGAGGAAACCCATACTTCACAATTGCAGGCATTTATTTCAGTGGCTAAAGTAAGTTGCTTCCAAAAACATTTAATATTTCATTGATCATTTTGGCTCAAAAAAATATAATGGATGAATTTTGGATCTGTTAACTTTCATAATTTAAATTTAATAATACATGTGGTACTCATATTTGTTATATTCCTTCATTTCAATATCTAGTATGTATCGTTTTCTTAGATAAACATAAGCGTTCTTCAAGCTTCGATTTCAGAAGAAATGACATCATTTTCAGCTTTGGACAACATTCGGGATATTACATGTGTTTCTCTGCTTATCCTAAGCATGAATAATTTATCGGGAAAAGTGTTTACGAGCAAGCTGAGCAGAAAGTCAATTCAGACTATCCCAGTGGTCAACACAATCTCAATGATTAGAAGAAAAGGAAAAGAATCACGATTCAAGAAGTCCAAACCAGATTGGTATCCACCAGAACCAATTTCTGTTGAAACAAGCGAGATTCAGCAAGAGGAAATGATTGCTACATTCGATTTTCAGCAAGTGCACACGCAGCTTCGCAGACTTAAAAACAGCAGCAGCATATTAAAAGAGGCTGTTCTGACAGTGATTCCGAAGCATCGTTCCAAAGTGTTTTTTGCATTTGAAAAGCAAAGTTATCCTAATGTGCCACAGACAACGTCTGGTACTGGAGATACTCAAACAGATGCATTTGGCATATATGATTTGACCATGGAATTGGATGAAATAATGGGCTTTATTATGTTTGAGTGCGGATTTGAAGGCTTTGGCATCAAAGTAATGAAAAGAGTTGGTTTCGAAAACAATTCCGTTGCATCGGTGAAGGAATCACCCCCACAAGCAGATTCCAATTTAAAATCACCAAATCTTAAAAAGCCTGCTGATGATAAGTCTTCTCCATCTCCTAGCTACAATAAACCAGCTTCCACATCTGGTACTCGAGTGGAAAATCTAGAAAATGAAGACCATTTTGCATCTTCTCCGAATCAAGAGGCTGATATTAGCAGTTTGCAAGACATCAAGACTCATGATCAACTTAAAGATGTATTTTCTTGCGTCGCTGATCTTAAAACTGTCTGGTTTAATTTTGCGGCCCCACCCCATATGCCTAATACACAAAGAATTGATTATACAAGGTTAGTATAAGCTTACCTTTTTGCCCATTGCAAAAATTAGAAAGTTGTTTGTGTAATCCACCATGTATCAGTGTAGCTGATAGATGCAGTTTAACTTTGTCAATTTCAGGCTTGATTGGCATTTATTGAGTACTGCTACACCAGCTATAAATTCCTGGTTGAACCCAAGCAATCGTCTTATGGTAACAGTCCAGAAACTCGTACAAGGAAAAGCTTTTCGGCAAGTTGCAGTCATTGCATGCTTGATGGCTGAGGCCTTAGATGCGCAGGATTTGCATCTGCCTGTTCAAGTGAGTTAACGAATAAATAGTAGTTTGATTGTTGATTTGATCACAGTCAGGAACAGTAGTGTGCGTTCGATTGTGACATTAATTTGTTTATTCACTTTTGTAGGGAAAGTGTAATAAATTCACACCTCTTGCTAAAACTCTAAGAGAAAATCCATCGTGTCAGCTGTTAACTGTTTTGCAACGTTACATGAATGTGTCATCTTTGCCAAAGCTGGAAGAAACTCTTCGCAGCGAGTTCACACCGAAAATAGAAACGATTCACAAAGGGCTGGTAGCATTGGCTCGTCAGTGGAAAAATGTCCTTTACATGCCATCTCTTGTGGAACGAAGTCTAAAGTTGCAAACTAATCCAAGACCATTCAGCGTCTCATTTGCTGTGCCTATTTTTGAAAATATTCAACCGAAGAACGAGAGAGTTGATGATACCATGGAAGAGGGAGAAATTACTGATGAAAGCATTTTGTTGCTTAATGCCGAAAGCGGCTCTATGTCCACTGATGAGGGTTCAGAGAAGCACAATCCCACATCTTCTGAAGATGCGCTTTCTTTGTCTTCTGGCTTGGGCAGTCATAACAAGCTTATGGAGGCCAAATTTAATGGTGGAGAAAATTCGAGGCTTCGCAAGAAACGGTTAGGATGTCATCAACCGCGTTCTTCACGGGCCACTGTGGGTATTCCAGTAAGGTTGACCGATGGATCCGTTGAATCTTACGGTCAGCATTCTAGACCAGACACTCCTGTTTACAGTCCTCGTCAACTTACAGGCCAAAAAAGAGTTTGCATTGATGAAAGGGCCACTAAAAATATAAGTACGCTTAGTCTTCAATCTGACAGTATGAGTGGTTGCAGCCACGATGGTAGCGGTTTGTGGAACATCCCGAAGCCCCGTTTCCCTCCAGAGAGCTCGACACAAAATGAGTCCGAAAATTTGTACAATTGGATGGCAAAGCAACAGGACTACCTCAAAGTCACACCAGAGATGGGAGATTCCGTATATGAGCCGTTATTGGAAAACGATGCATCGCGTGGGGACACACTCGGTTCTGATGACACAAAAACAAGCGAGTCACAAGTGGACATTCCTCAGTCCTCCGCCTTCAGTTTGGCTCCGCTCGCAGCACAGCTTGCGGATGCACATGTCATCTTTAATCCATTATTAACTTGCTTGCAAGTTCCTTCACAAATTGCTGGCAGTAGCCTTGGACAGCGATTTGGCCCGAATCTGGCTGTTCGTGCCACTTTAGAGCTGCTGAGAATTGACATTGTGGAGTCTGAAACTACGACAAAAGGGTCGAAGAGTCATCGTCCTCCGCAATCAAGATTTTATATAAATCCCAACACAGAAACACCGGCATTTCAATGTGAGAAGCTTTCTATCGAAGTAGATTTGAGAGAGGTCCAAGATTTGGAGCGAGCCAAAACCGAGGCCGCAACATCTGCTCCTGCAGGTCAGCAGACGCTGATTTATGCCACTGTCGGTGGCTTTCAAAAGCACAGCACAATGGCTGCAAATTTTTGCGTAAATGTCCATTATGTTTGTCAACAGGTAATCACTCTTCATACTCTGCTAATAGTTTCAATCGCACTATTTTGTTGAAAAGTTCATTGCTAATTCTCGTGCAAATGATATCGTTGTCTAGGTGAACTTACCTTTGCTCCGATTGCTGCATCAATTTTCGTCCATGTATCAAAATGCACGTGAAACTCAAATGGAGCTGAAAGAAAAACATCCGCACTTCAAAAACGAACTGTTTCGAGCTCACAAAAAGAATGACTCCTCTTCTGGCTCAGAGAGTCACACTGACAGAGGCAAAATTGTTCCTAGTTCCTTAACCGGCAGCCCTGTTGCAGGGGAGCAATCGCCTGCATCTTCAATAATGATGAAAGGTCTTGGGTCAACCTCTGTCGGTACTATACTGCACCGACCCCAAAGCATAACTCAGAGGCTGAGGGCATCTGCGAGAGGCTACACCAATCTAATGGAACGAAAGGAAAGTCCGTTGAGCATTAATATTAGTGAAGGCGGGATTGGAGATATGATGGCCGATGCATCCTGCACATCGGATCACACATTAATGGATCAGATAAAAGAGAGAACGCCTCGTTGTTGGAGGACGATGTATTATCTACTGGATTTATACGCCACTATGCCCGAAACGAAAACTATCACCAATAGGTATAATAATAATGGTACCTTATTTCCATAGAAGGAAAAAGGAATAATGCAGGTTGAAAACCAACACTAATGCAGTCCCTTACAGATCAGAACAAAAGTGTATTAGTAGCCCTTTCGCAAAATAATGCTTTACAATTAATTTCAGATCTCCAGTTGTTCCTTCCGACATTTCTGATGGTTACAAAGGCAATGGAAAATATGAACCTCTTAAAGAACACAAAATAGACATGGATGACTCAATCCCCATTCATCCTCGTTCATTTTCCAATGAGCGAATTCGCTGCCTTCGTAAAAGTCAGTAATTTTCATTGGAATAGTATAACTATAGTAAACGTTATAGCTAGTAAACGTTAATTTTTATACATTTTAGGCCTAGTAGTGAAGGAAAGAGTACCACTAGTTATTTTCGGCATAGTTAAAGTTCGGTGTACCCGACTTTTGGCAAAACTTAGTGGATTAACTCTGGAAGCGGAGCTTAGCAACTTGCAAGCAAGTCACACTCATAAAGAAAAAGTTCAAGGTACAGCAATGTAATAATTATGCCATTTTTCCAATTAATTTTACATTGCAAATTCATTATCTGGATACAGCAGATATCAGGAATATGTGAAATTATTATGGATCATTTGTGGAGCTATACTAACAGATTGTAAATATTCATTTCAGGGTCATGTAAAAGGTGGACTGAAACTTCAGCAACAGGTTACTTGGGACATGCCATGATTGTTCTTTTGGAAGGCGTTTTACCCAATCAACAGTAAGTTAAATTACTTATTGTCAGTATTACTGCCAAGCTTTCTGTACTTAAATCTTTAATTATTTATATTTTATCGCAATAGAACAGTCGTTAAAATAACGGTTGGAAAGACACAAACTTTATACTCTGGACATTCCAAGCACTCGAAAGAAAGAAATTCTGCCCTTATCACAGTTGGTCCCATAAATGCTGACATACCGCAACATCCGGTCGCATTACATGGAATGATGACCCGCAGCACAAAACAATTGTCAACAACTCTACAAGAACTAAGAGTACAAAGGGGTCCTCTTCGACATTCGTATGTTTTCTTGCCATACTGTGTTACTGATAATTGTTCACGCAGGGTTTTCGAAACAATCCTTCAATTTTAACTGCTTGGCTGAATCTGAAATATGCTTTGTTTGTTTTAGTCGTCAGACTGATGATGCTGAAGTTTGTAGCATCAGATCCCCCCGCCCCTCGATTGACATGACAATGTCAGAAAAGCCAGACCCATCCGAAACTCAGCATCAAAAACTGCTTCATCCAATTGTTGTGCATTTCAGCATCATTCTTGATAGCTTGACAATTGGTGCATCCTTGTTGCCTTCTCTTAGAGCTCAGTATCAGGTAGATTTGCTCGTTTTAATTCGATGACTTTTATACTTCTAACTATATGTTCTCTCTGAAACATACATGTAAGTGCAAATTTAAATTCTACTGCTGATGTCGATTGTTTGTTATTATTGCCTCATACCAGATGGGACAAGTTACTAGTATCGGAGTCACTGGTAGTAAGGCTAAATTCACTATTGATTTACCAAAGCATAGCTTGAGTTTTGTTACAAAAGTAAGTTTATAACGTTTGAATTCATTCAATGTATTATTAAAAAAAAGTAAGATACATTATCATTTTTTGTAGATTCAGATGTCAGAGGCAAATTTGCCTTCTTCAGCTAGTGTAGCACTTCCCCCATTACATTTATCAGCTGAATATGTTCAACAAAGCAGTCATCCTCATGCTGAAACTATCGATCTTCATTTTGTGGATGGCGCTGTTTTGAGAAAGGGGAATTATTTAAACGCAGTTGCAGATTTGGGATCATTTGAGCACAGTCTCACAACCGATCTTCTTAACCACCTGGTGTTTGTTCAGAAAGTTTTTATGAAGGTATATGTCATATATGTTTCAACAGTTTGCATTTTCTGATTGTACACCTTATCTTTTCTTCAAAATATTGCAGGAAATTAATGAAGTTGTCCAAAAAATGTCAGGAGGAGACAAGCCTGTTCGCTTGTGGGCTGATGATGGGAAAGGATCTGCAGCTAATCCAGCACAGCTTCTATATTCTATCCAATTAAGACTAAAAGTAAAAACTGCCAAAATGTTATCATACTTAAGATCCGCATCTCTTTCTGTAACTGCTCCGCACTACGACTGAAGCATTATTTAATTATTAATTACCGTAGCAACTTTGTGTATTGCAGGGAATCCAAATTACGGCTATGACACCGACGAACAGTGCCGTTCGCCTTGAAACTGGCCTCCTGGAACTTCAGCTTTCCAATCGTGTACAAAACTTGTCGGGTTCTGCAGGAAAAAACAACAGTGAGCACTTTTTTTTTTGAAAATTCACGCTGGTCCTTACCTTTAATTATACATGTTACTTTATAAATTAATGGACGTTTCTCATTAGATTCAGCGGCTAAATTGTTTGGTAAAGCCCACGTTGAATTACATGTCTCTCTTGGACAATTGCTAAAGGTAAATGTGTTTACAATTTTTCAGCATAATTGAGTCTGATGTGGTTAATAGTTTAATCTAAATTCTGTGAATCTATGGATGTAGGATGCAATATTTGAGGAGGCTGATCCTGAATTCCAACAAGTTGCATATTTCACAACACGGATTGCATTACGAAATGCACTTCAGGTATTATTTTCCTTTAATAAAACTAGCCTACTGTCATCGCTTACACCGTGTCTAATAAGGGATTCAATCAAAGCAATTTGCATGTTGAAATGCAAACATTTGAATTTTAGGATGAAATGGTTTCAAATGCTGCTGATGACAAGGAAGCTGTCTTAATCACGTTACACAGGCCAATAATTTATATTCAGCCTGTAGCACTTGACAAAGGTTAACTATGGTGGCATGTTATTTTTCCTAATATAATTATAAAATATTCATATCTTAATGCTTAAAAAATTTTCTAGCGGTTTTAGTCTGGCTTAATTACAAAAATGCATATGAATACTGGAATGAACAGCGGTCCTCTCTCAATAAAGAAGTAAGTGCATTTTTCCATTACATATATAGTTACGGTAACATCAGATATATTGTAGTAAAGTTTTTGTTTGTTACTGTTATTGAAGGTGCTAACAGCTACCCAACAAGTCTTGGAGAAAGTTCCTCCAATCTCTCAACTGGGAGGCCATGGATTGAGTGCTCTTTTCTTGCAGTTGACTGTGGATGACATGGGGATATGTCTCCCTCTCAGTCCCTACTCGCCTGTACGTTTGCTAATTTAGTCGTCCATGTCATGATGTTAAGTATCCATTGCAAGTGAGAATTAATTTGTGCGTGTATTACAAAATTAAGGTTACACTCAGCCGCCAATATGATTCTGAGCTCCGTGCTGCTTGCGTTGTGACTCTTGAGAGCACCAAAATTTCTGCCTGCTCCTCTGGTTCCCTTGTCAGTAAAGGCAGTTTTCAAGGTTGGCGTAATATTTTCTGATAATCAATAATCTCGCAAATTTTTATGTTGTCACCATGTTCATTGAAGGAATTTTGTGTCAATTTGTAGGCCTCTGTATTAGATTTGCTGACGATTTTGAAATTTCTTTGGACGATTGGAAGCCAGATCCAAGCGACCCGAACATTATGAATTTGTGCGTTGTCTCCGAGGGTACATATGAAATATGTTCCAGGACAACTTTTCATCAAGGTCCAGGTAAATGCCTACTAAACATATTCCAATTGTTAGCAGGCAGACGAATTAACATACATTTATATCATTTGATGAATAGGAAATGCTGAATGGATTCTCAATGTCCAATGGGAAATGGATGGTGTAGCCATTCATGTAGATACAAATATCGGAAAACATTTATCTGCCCTAGCTCACACTTTGACATCTCTGGCAGGTAGTCAGGATTTGCCCAAAGGAGAGGACAGTTGTCTTGTCGGTGGTGTAGGGCATGATGTGCAAACGAAGGTTAGTGCAAGGTAATTTTGTAAATATAAGCATTCCAATTTTCGGTGAGGCGTTAATGATCTCTTTTGATTTGACCCTTTTGAATACAATCAGACCCCTGTGTGCCGGAAAGGAAGTGTATTTGTGGAAGGTTTACCAGCATTTGTCTTTGATCCTAATGTTGATGCTAAGAAACGCTCACGTCTGATTGAGCATGAAATGAATGAACAAGTTAAAATAGTTAACGATCTCCGGTATGTGTATTTTCTAGTAATATTTTAGTATTCTTTTTATTTTAATCATCTAGAATAACAGTGCTAAATCATTGGACATCGTCTACGATTTGGCACTTTAAGGATATGTTGATTATGTTCCTCATCTCTTAGTGTCCTGGGGGCCAGTCACAGCACTATTGAACAAGAAACACGTCGGTTAGCAGATTTAGAGAATTTAATTTTTACCGATTTTAAAAGAGATGTCATAAAAAAATTAAGGCGGCAAAGCATGAAGGTATTCTTTTTTGATAGCACAGAAAACCCATGCTACATCATGTAAGTTTTCTATTCTCATATAGTGTTCATTCTACTTTAAACAGCAGGCATCATCGTTTAAAGAAAAACTTGGATTGACTTCGAAGCATGCTAAACCCACCTCTCTGTCGACTCCAGCTCCAACCCCTGAAAAGCTTATAGATAATATCAGGTAATTCAAACCAATAAATAAAATTTAGGTAAACTAATCTGGATGATAACAATATTGTTATTTTAAGGATGCCAACCGAGTTGTTGAGTCCTTCATCAAGTAGTCAGACCAGTTCTTCTAGTCATGGACATGCCAGAACCACGTCGTTGGACAGTGCAAGAGTAACGTTTAGAAATGATACCAGTATACGTAATTATGGAATGTATGTACTTGCATTCATTTTTGATGCAATGTAAGGCCTCTCAGCGTTACATTATTTTTTTCTTGTTTTCTAGGGATATGACATTGGGGGAAAAGTGGCCATCTGCTGACACCATGGACATGAATCCACTTTATGGCACAATTCCCTCCCTGGTATCAACGTCTAATAGTCCATGTCATCCATCTACAGTATCCACGCCAACCACCACAACTAGTGATTCATCACCACTTACAACCACTACACCCTCAGACTTGAACTCAGATGTGGAACTACAGTCAAGTTTATCGCCCAAGTAAGAATTACAGTCTTCAAAACAATCTGCAGTTGCTGAACTAAGAATTGATTTTGAGTTGGATGTCAAAGTGTTTATTAATAGTGGGAAGTGTTCTTCACATTAGATTTTTGTGAAGAGGAGTTTATTCTTGTGTAATGCATTGCAGGATGCGATATATAATATATGTATATTATGATGGGAACATTTCATTTCAAAGTTTTCTTTTGAAATTTATTCCTGTATTTCATCTTACCATGAACTCTGTTATATTCTTTTCTCTGACCATTTAGCATCACTGGCGAGGAAGACGCACAGGTTGAAATGACCCAGGCTAGCTATCAGCCAGGTGCAGCTAGTGCTCCAAGCTCATCTTCAAAACAATCTGCAGTTGCCGAACCAAGTATTGATTTTGAGTTGGATGTCAAAGTGTTTATTAATAGTGGGAAGTGTGTTCTTCACACTAAGGATTTTCGTGAAGAGGAGTTGCGTTTTCAAAAGTAATTTAACCTCTGGTAAAAAATGACGGTGATATTCAACACGCAGCTATCTTATTTGTGAACGATTTTATTGCAGAGGCTTGGGTCGTGAGCGAAGTTTTTCCAGTACCGGTAGTACCTTTGAGTTTCCGATGTCACCAGGACATCGTAAAAAGGGTGGAAATTTGCGCACCAATGTATCTATGGCGAAAAGTAAGCTCGCACCCGTTAATCAAACTCAGACTGCTGATTTTACATTGTTTCTCATTCCCGGACTCGATGTTAAGGTAAATTTTCAATAAATAGCAGAATGAACCAACTTGTAAAATCCAGTTAATTTCTTGCAAAATCTATACCTTGTATGTATTGTAATTTTCTAGGTCCACTATAATTCGCGGACAGATTACTTAGACAGTCATTCTGTCCCACCAAATACCTCTTTTGGCACTAAACATGTTCCTGTCGAAGAATCGTTCATACATGAGCAGGTTTCTGGACCTGTTGGTCAAGGGCGAAGATCAGGCATGAAACGAGCCAGTTTGTTTGCCTGGATGACTCTTCAGAGCATCCCTGAAGTAATTTTGTAGAGTCGTTATTGAGAGTACATGCTCTCATAGAACGTCGATGAAACATCAATAATAATGATACTTAAAAATCAAGTGTACATGTTTTCTGTTCTTTTAGGAAACCATTATCACACCACACATATTAGATTTTCTGGAGAAAGCCTTAGAACCTATTCCAATGCCCTTGCCACAGCCTAAAGGACATATTTCTCAAGGTCTGAAATAATTATTGTTAATTGGATATTAGCTAGTTTTATATCTGAGATGTAACTTTGAATGTTATAAATATCCTGTTTCATTTCTGGTGGAAAGATCAAGTCGAGCCAGAATTCAACAGCACTACACTCACTTCATCTCTTGTCGCACCGTCCACTTATGCATATGCATCTTTTCCTGTTGATGTGATTGTATATTTGAGAATTCAGCCATCAACCCTGAGGTTCAGCTGTTTGCCCATCTCTCGTGTGGAATGCCTGTTGCGGCTGCCATCTCTTGATCTTGTCATTTCTACAAAAAGAGCAGAAGAAGAATTGAGCGGGGAGTTCAAGGAAGACGTCTTGAATAATAAACCAAAAGGTATTTTCAAGTCATTTTTACTACTTCTTTTATTGGGGGCATTGCAACATTATTCTGCAAATCTAATAATTTTGAATAGAGTATTGATTAAATATTAAATCTTCTCGTTTACACTGTTACTAATGTTATGTCAGAGTTTCATTGTGATGTATATTTTATGTACCTACATGTAACTGTACTATAGCCTGTCCATATACAAAATGGACTGGGGAGTTCTAGTGGTCCAATTGGATGAAAAAATCAGTTTCGAATTCATCTTGTCAAACCATTTCAGCTGCGTTGTTTGCTTTACCATTTCCTGTACCGGAATAACAAATCTATAAGCTTAATCTCTCTGATTGGCTGTCCCCCAGTCCATTCTTTGTGTGGGCCGTCTATACGTGTTTACATTCTACATATTTTTTTCAAATACTTGCCATTAAAAATACTACCAAATACTACCATGGATGTTCCAATTAAGATTTAAAGCTATTTATGAAAAAGGCAACGCATTTGCAAGTTTCGTAACATCTCTAGTGTTATAATTTCACATTTTAGCGACATTTTCGTTTCAGGACTTGCAGAAACGTATTTCACCCAGGCTGCTGTTGGAGGTCTTAGTGTCACTGCATGTTTGGCTGATTTTTCAGTTTACATTTTTCATCCCTATGGAGGAAAGAAAGCGGGTGTATCAGGTATGATAACTTGCTTTTCAAATGCTGTTTCCATGTAAATGAGCTTGGATTCTGTCAAATGCTGACAAAATTCACACTTTGAGCTCCTTATTGCACTACGCATCCTTAAAAGAAAATTATCACTTATAATCGGATTTTTAAAAGAAAGCTGGTGCATGTACAATGAACAATTGTGCATGGTTTTTGATTCAGTATAAATTGGATTACTAACAAAAATGGTATATATCACTGAATTTATTTGAAAAGCAAAAGTAAAGTCTATTGATACTCGGTTGGTGATACGAACTACCTGTATTACAGGCAGTAGCAAGGATTTGACTGGTGAAGCATCACCTTTGTCGGGATCAAGCAATGATCGCAAGGACGCTTTAAGCATTCAGTTGGAATTCGTCAAAGTTAACCTTTCACGAAGCCGAAAAATAACTTTAGGAATTGATCAATCTATTGGATCTCAAGTAAAACAAAACCGTCCAATGGATCAATATGGTGGAGCTGTAATTCGATTTTCAAGTAGGTTGATAACGGTTTCATGACATTAACACACAGGTACATGCATGTTGAAGTAAGTCTTTATTTTAGCCGTTTGCGATATTGGGTCGGCTTCTTTTAAATATGACATGCGTCGTTTAACGGAGATTTTGGCATTTCCAAAAGCTTGGTATCGAAGAACGATTGTCCGCCGCCTTTTCTTAGGCGAGCAGAGCACAACCATTTTTGGGAGCGATCAAGGTAAAATTAATTGCATTTATTAACGAATTCTCAATGTATGACTTAAAATATTGCAAACTTCGTTGCAGTTTTGTAGTCAATGCCATGCATTTTATATCTATATGTTGGTCTTCACTGACAGTGCAAATTAACTCACCACTTTTTATGTTTGCAACTTGCAGAAGATTCAGGGAGTAGTGAGGACAGTTCGTTGTCCCCAGAATCTATTGCTGGAAAAGGAGAAAGATTCAACTTTTCCAATCTAAGCTTAGGTGATATGTATGTCAGCGGCACTGACACCCTCATATCAGCACATGATGCACATAACACCCCACCATCACGTGAAATAAATGGCAGACCAAGACTTACTTTGGAACTTCCTGCTTTCAAAAAGCGTCGTAGAGGCATAGGTATACATTTATTCCATTCTGTTTGTGCATAATATTATGCATAATGTGATGCATAAGCAGGTATAAAAATACATTCTTACGTACATTGTACGTAGAATAGTGAATGTCGTTCTCTTGCATCTTCAACAATAATGTTGCAAAATAGTAATTGTACTGCTGTGTATTTATAGAATAGTTCGTATAGCATAATTTATGCAGGCTGATGCAAAGTTTCTTAAACTAACAAAATTGGTTAATGCCAATTGGTCATTGGCTATCTGATGTATTTATCCAATATATATTTAGTATTCATCTTTCTGGTTGTTTTTTTACTCTTTTCAATTCGTTATCAATTGATTCTTGCTCTAGAAGTAGAAAAAAGTTATCGATACTTTTTTTTAAAAAATTAAATTTTCTGAATGGATATGTGTATATGTAGAGACACATATGAAGAATCATATCCCAGTCATTTGGTTTACAGTCACCTCAACTCTCTAATTCCATGATTTTTTTTAATCTGCTAGTATCTGCCCCTCCATCGCCATTATTAGACACGAAGTTGCCTGCATCTGTTCTAAGAGAAACCTCACATACTTCTGAAAATCGTAAAGTGACTTCAAGTTTACCAACGCCATTGTACTCGACAAAAGGCGGTAGCACATGGGAGACACTGGTTTTGTTCACTGTGAACCTTTCCAAATTAAATATCCACATGAACATGGGCAATGTCATGGGAAACACTATGTTAGTAATTTTTAAATTTTTTTGCTTTTTTTTGGGGGGGGGGGGGTCTTGCTAATTCGAACAAAGGAATTTTGAAATTATACACAAACTTCATTACTTAAATGTTTTTTATGCTTACCAATGCATTCTTGAATTATGTTGTATCTATCTCCTTCTCAATGATTTTGGTGAAAAAAGTCCATTAAATCATCTATAACCTCCTAAACAGCGACACAGTTTAAATAATAAAAATATGCAAAAGTTAGGATTTGGCAATTAAAATTTCATGTACATTACCTTTCAGATGGACAACTCGAGGACTTCAATCACAAGGTCGTCTTTCAATAGGAAGCAGCGGACATAAAAACATGGCCATTACAGTCGGTTTGGGTGGATCCTCATTGGATGCCAAAGGAGGCATTGTTGGTGGCACGATTGAACTCAGTCAAATGGATACATCTCGTAAAAAAAATCTTTCGTTTATAATACGTAATTAGTACATATCATAGTAACACATCATAGATTTCTTCATGATGATATTTAATGACTTGTGTAGTTCATATCAAGGAAGATCCAGGTCAAGAGCCAGATCATCGCATCGGGGTAAAGTTATTTGCATTGGAAGCCAGGTTGGACTACATGGGCACAAGTGTCCTTATGGGAAGAGTGAGCTCTTTAGATGTCACCTTGCGAGATGAATGGAGAGTCCACAGCTATCAGTCGTTTGTTGAAAAGGATCTTCCCACGAAAAGGTATGGGTGCAGTTTACTGAAGAATCAGTTCGATTACTAATGTGCCTGCTTGCTTGTTTAATGTCTGTTAAAACAATATATAAATTACAGACCTGCTTTGATTTTCATCCATGGAGATCTTGCGTGGGATCAACTCCAGTTGATGTTATCCAAATCTACAACTCCTGATCTGCTTAAAATGCATAGCAAACTGGAAGAATTTTTCACCCAGCAGTTTCACAGTAGCAAAAGAGTGTTTTCGTCTTTTCAGCCATCAGCTTTGCAAGAACCTTCCATACATGATATGAAAAGGGCCAATTTGTTGAGTCGAAAAGCTTCGACTAACAAACCCGTGGCAAAAAATCTGAATCGAACCCCAAGTTCGATGAAGAAATCACCCAGTCAAGGTATTTTTTAGAATTTTTTTAACAGGTTCACTGCACATAAACTGAAGCAAGAAAAATTTAACAAGTTAGCAAGTTATAAAATCCATTCATCTGATTTAATTCAAGTCTCACCTGGCGATAATCAGGAACCAAGACATCACCGCCACTGGCAGTCAATTTTGGCTAAGGCTTCCAGTCTCAAATTGCCCACCCTAATTACTCCGCTGCCAAAATATGGAACCATTTTAGGCGGTACTATGGAATTGCATGGAAATAACATATCTCTATCCTGCTTTCATGGTGTCAACTTCCGGGCAAAATCTTGGGCTCTCTTTAGCCTTAGAGAGCCTACAATTTCGTTTGCAACAGAAGCGCAAGATATCATCAATTCAGGTTTGTTTAAATAAGATGCCATGTTTTACTGTCTCATGCATTCATTACAAGTTTTGTGAATGTTTTTTAACTCGACCTTTTTGTTCCTTTAGATACTGGAAGTGTTGACACACACATTGTACAAAATTTATCTTTTACTCTTGGTCACAATGTAACTGAGCACACTCGTCACATCAATATGGCTACTGTGTGTCGCATGTCAAGGAATTTCGTATTTCCTCCACAATTTCGTTCCATGCAAGAATGGTTTCATTATGCATTTGTTGCGAGTGAATTAGACGGTAAGGCTTCTAATATTCAATTTCAACTACAGTATTTTTGTTGCGGGATTGTTTCGAGAAAATCCATCTTTGGCAGAATTCAAAATGTTGCATATAACTGTTTGACGATTTTGATTTTTGGGTGATGTATCTCTCAGAGGTGGATCGGTTCCCTGGTTTAGAGAGAGAGCGAAGGGACAGCTTTACTCAAGACCGACAAGCTCGTCATTCGCCTAAGGGACAGGATTGCAATCACACCATGGAAATGATATTTGCCTTGCCAAGTTTGCAATTGCATTTAAAGACTGAGCATCTTCAAACTCTGCAAACGCCTGGATCAAAATGCATTCAAGAAAATAGAATGAGTACAAAACAGTAACTCAACAAATATTGTTCATATTTTGCATTAATAATTTACTGACACATACCAACACTTTTCTGTAGATTTCAAGCCTGTTGTAGAATGCAGCTTTATAACCGAATTTGAAGATCACATTTTCGTAGCAGTAGATGCTGAAGCATTTTTCTTTTTGCACGATCTTATCACCGCTTATATTAAAGAAAAGGACAGAGGTAAATCATGAAGAAACTGTGTAATATTCCAAAATGCAAACGATGATATCTGTTAATTATATTTCAGTTGGAACACCAGCAGGGCATGCAAGCAAAGTGGATAAGAACGCTGGTACAGCAGTTTCAAAAGACACGGAAAGAAAGTGGAAGATGCCAGATCCTACAGAGTCCCTGCAAAAGGATTGGCGGGACTACGAATGCAAAACATGGCATTTAGAGCCGACTGTAAGGTAGGGATTCATTGGAATTACGTTTGTGATAGCTTTTTCGGTTCTTTTTTTTTTTGCCACCAATTCATGTATATTCAATTTTGTCTCAATTCTAGATTAATGTCATGGGCTGGAAAACGCATTGAACCGTATGGGGTGGATTACATACTTCAGAAACTTGGATTTTCCCACGCAAGAGTAACGATTCCAAAATGGATGCAGAGGGGAGCCATGGATCCACTTGATAAACTATTATCTGTCCTTATGGATAAAATGGTTAATGCGCTACGAGAGGGTGGAAGAGGTAAAAATGGTGAAGCAGGATTGCCGCCAGTTTGAAACAAGTTGTATCACTCATTTAAGTATGTACATTGTTGAGAATAACAACATTTCTGTGTTCAACATTTTGCAAATTAATTCTTTATTCAGATGTTGAGTGTAGCCATACACTGAATGGTCAAGTTTTTGCATGTGTTCAGCTGCGTGCAAAAACGTTTCCTTTACTTTTCCGGGTTTTTCATCAACTTAGGTTAGTTAGGTTAGTTTAGTTAGTTTACGGGGAAATTTTGATTTTTTTATTTTAGCTTGACTTTTTATGCCGGATGCGCAACGATAAGAATATAACGATACGAATGTATTGGGCCCAAAAGCAGCTCATTTTATCGAGTGGTTTGGGTTTTACAGCATAAATAAAAAAAATAAAGCCAAAATAAAAAATAAATTTGAATTTTTTTATTTTGGCTGTAAAAGCCAAACCACTGAATAAAATGAGCTGCTTTTGGTCCCATTATATTCGTATCGTAGTGCTCTCTCATATTCCGTCATAAAAAGTTGAAAAATCAAAGGTAAATTTTTTCCATTTTCGGAGAAAAAACTAAGGTAAGATAAAAAAGGGTAAAAATTTCATTTTCGATTTCGTAACTTTTTATGCAGGATTATGAAAGTAGACAACGATACGAATGTAATGGGCCAAAAAGCAGCTCATTTTATCGAGTTGTTTGGGTTTTACAGCATAAATAAAAAAAATAAAACCAAAATAAAAAATAAATTTGAATTTTTTTTATTTTGGCTGTAAAAGCCAAACCACTGAATAAAATGAGCTGCTTTTGGTCCCATTATATTCGTATCGTTG